>VWPW01011473.1:253573-367512 GCA_013389825.1 Crypturellus undulatus
AAAAAAAAAAAAAAAAAAAAAAACTCCTTTAAACTAGTAGATTCATGAATATCTGACAAACAGAATTCCACAAGATATGAAACCCTGCCGTTAGCTTACACAATGCATATTCAAACTACAACATATACAAAACCAGATTAATTCCCTATATAGCAATGGTTTACTAAAACCTTCATGCCAATACACCTCAGTGACACTTCCACAAAGCCATTAACTCTAGTAAAAGTGATCTTGTTTGCGGCAGGCAATATATAACTCCGCTTCAGAAAAATTTAGGCTAATTATAGCCTAAAAAAATTAAAAAAAAAAAAAAAGTTAAATATTCTTGCATTACTTATGGAAAGAAATATTAACAATGTTCTTTTATCTCCAAACACATATATTTTTATAAATGCTTTGCATTTTAACTATAGTTACAATCTTCTTTCCTAGCTTTCCTTACTACGAGGTTTTGTAAGACTTTCAAAGGGTACACATATTATTTAGTCTGAAATGTCCAAAAACCTATGTGAAATAAATTTCTGTAATGCATACTTTCGAACAGCCACAGCAGTAATAAGCTTTGTAACTAAGTTTGGTACATTTGGCAGACACCACCTACAAAAAAATCACATACCTACTCTCATTATATTTTACATATAAAACTATATACACACACACACACACATACACCATTCAACATGAGTTTTAATGCTTTGAAGTAACTTTATGGGATTGTTTGAAATATCCATAGGTCCGGTTTAGGCTCTTTGAGCTAGTGAAAGCAAATGCAAAATGTCAAAGAACTACTAGGGATGCCATATGATTTAAAGATATACACATATACATTTAAAGGCTCATGCCGTAATTGCTAAACTATTAGCTGAACACAAAGCAGTAGCTTCCAGGTTTGCATTTCTGCAATAAGGTGAGACCAGGCATTAAGGAAGCTTGAGAGGCTCACTAAAAAAAAAAAAANAAAAAAAAAAAAAAAAAAAAAGATTATCTACTTATTTCTTTAACCTTGGATCCAAGGGGCTTTACTCTTTTACTCTGCAACACTTTCTACAGCAAAGCAGGTGGGGTTAACGGCTTATTGAACAAGAACGTTTCTAATGATCCTGGGGGGGGGGGGAAGTAAAAAAAATGGGAAGAAAGGAAAAGGTGCCACATTAACTGCTTCGGCGCCGGCTCCACGGCCGCCTTCCAGCAGAGCTCCCGCCTGGCAGCGGTCCCCACCACGTAGCAACGGGCGGGCACGCACGCCGGGAGGGAAGGAAAATAAACACGAAGCCCCGGCTCTGCCAGGGCCTCTCGCAAAGAGGAGGAAAAAAAAAAAAAAAAAAAAAAAAAAACAAAGAANGGTGCGTTCTCCCGTCCGGGCGAAGCAGGGAGCCGCCTCCCGCTCGGGCCGCGGGCTCGGCGCCTCCCGCGGGGGGACGCGGGGCAGGAGGGCGCCGGAGCAGCCCCGCTGCTCGGGGGGGCGCGGGGAGGCGCCGCGCGGGCTACGCGCAGAAAGGGCGCGTAGAAACGGCAGCCGCAACGCGGGCTCCGCGCGGCGCTGCCCCCGAGCCCCCATCCCTGCCCTCCCGGGCTCAGGTCTGGGGAGGGAGGCAGAGCCGGGGGGCGGCCGCTCCGTCCCGTCCTCAGCGGGGGGGCTCTCTCCGCAGGGGGCAGCGCCCCGCGGGGGTCCCGCAGGGCCCTCGCCCCCCAAGGCCGCGGCCGGGGGGCGGGCAGAGCCCCACGGGGAGCGGGGCCGCCGCCGCGCTCGGAAACTGCCCCTCAGCATCCCCTGCCCGGCGTGGCGAGAAACTCAGGGAACTTTCCCACCGCCCACGTCTGTTCCCCGTAGCCGGCGGGGAGCGGGGAGGTGCGCGCGGCGCTACGCAGGGCCCGGGGCAGCCGAAGTTTCTCGCTGCCCTCTAAACACGCACACTCCGCACCGGGAGTTTCCCGAGCTTGCGGGAGCCGCCAGCGACCACTGCCCGCGGCTCCCGCTCCCGACCCTCCTCTGCCTCCCCGCTGACGCGCACGTACGCAGAGTGTTAATGCATGTGTTATAAATACATATAACTATGCGGTGCACGTAGACATGTACAGACACTCGCTATACACGCGCGCGCGCGTACACGGGGATGCGGGGCAGGCTGCGCCCCCAGGCAAGCCCCACGTGTCGGGACCCCGCGCAGCGCGGGCAACCCGCACCCCCCATCCCTCCCTCCTCCCTCGCGCCTTCCTCCGTCCCTGCCCACGCTCGGCCGGGCCCACTCGCGCTTCCACGCGTCACTCCGCGTGTGCGTGCGCGCCTGTGGGTGCCTTCCCGGCCCTTCAAATAAACTTTTGAAGTGCTGCTGAGGACAGGCTCCTCTTTCCCTCTCTACCATCGCCTTCCTCTGCTCAAGGTAAAGGGCATTTTAACTGAGGGAATTTTTTTAAGCTCCAGCTACAGGCTCGAAGGGGTATTTTTACTGTATGCCAATGGTTTGATGAAAAATATTGACATATCCGGCTATGGGGAGGCGGAGGTAGCAGCCCCACACGCATGTACATGCGGAGGCTCTGAAAATGCCTCTTTTCTCCCCCTTGCCGCCCCAGAAGATGGAGACGGAGCTCAGTCCCTGGCTGTCAAACGCGGGCAGGGCGCTGCTTTAAACCACTCGGGATTCCCTCAGCATGAAAGCTGAGATTCCTGAGCAGACTTTCATTTTTTTCCCCCACCCGTTTACAGCGCCCTCAGTCTCCGCTCGGAACGCGCCCGCCCGCCTGCTCCCCGCTCCGCGCCGTGCGGGGACAGCGCTGCGCGGGGCGCGCGGCCGGCGCAGGATGCGCGGCTGGCGCGGAGCTTCCCCCGCTCCCCCGGGGATGTCGAGGGATAGACGCGCACGCGGAGCGGACCCAGGGCGGCTCGCGCGGCGGCTCCATGCCCGGGGTGGTGGTTGGGGGGCCCCCCACCTCTCAGCCCCCCCAAAACAGAGAGCGCTCCGGGCAGCGGCGGCCCGGCCGGAGCGCCGCAGGCCCCGGCGCCCTGCGCGGCACCAGGACCCCGAACTCCGCGGGCGGGAGCGAGAGGTCGTGACACGCCTGGGGACACGGGGGTGGCCCCCCAAAACCCGAGCCCCGGCATCACGTGCGAGCGCCTCCAGACCTCGCTCGAGAGGCGCTTGTCCCGCTCCCTCGCGCATCCCCGCGAACGCCTGGCTCTTCCCTCCCTAAAACATATCTACGTGCATACATATATGTATAAATACATATATATATTTGGGGGGGGGGGGGGGGGAAGAAGGGAGCACCCGTCACCCAGGTCCCCCGCGAAGCCGCCGCCGCGCAGACCCGTGTATATGTGTGCGCTTGCGAAAAAAAATAAAAAGCAATAAATAAGCCCAAACTTTTGCTGCTCGCGTCGCCTTTACCTTCTTTCGCAGCCTGTGCCTCCCCCGTGCGTGCGAAGCGGAACAGCCAGACGGAGCACCAAATAATCCAAGGCGGGAGCGCTCTCCGCAAAACCATGGTGCGGGCACGGGGCTGCCTTATCTCGCTATTTCGCGCTGCTCCTCGGCGCTGCCGCCGCTTGGCGGGTGCGAGAGGACGGTGGAGACTTGGCCGCGCTCGGCTCGGGCTCGGCGCTCGCTCCCTCGCTCCCTCCCTCCCGGCTGCGTGGTCTCCTCCTCCTGCTGCTCCCCGTCTCCTCCTCCTGCCGGCGCCGCTGCCGGCTCCGCTCCGCGCCGCCTCCTCGGCCGCCTGCGAGCCCCGNGACTGCGGCCGGGCCGCGCGCGCCGCGCGCCGCTAATACCAATCAGCGCCGGGGGGCGGCACCGCGGGCGGCGGGGAGGCACGTCCCTCACCCTGACTGACAGCTCCGCGCAGCCAATCAGCAGCGTCCCTCGCGCCGAGCCGCCGCCTGAGTCGCCGCGGCCGAAGGGGCGGGGCCGGAGGCCGCGGCCAATGAGCGGGCGGCGGTGTCGGGTTGCCGCCGGTGCCGAGGAGACCCCGGGCCGCGCGCGGGGCGGCGGTTGAGCCGGAGCGGAGCGGTTGCGGGAGGCCGGGGTCCGGCCGGGCGGTACCGCGCGGCTCCGTGACCCCCCTGGGGCTGCACTGCACGCCCGAGGACCGGGGGTCAGCGAACCGGCCCGGATGTCCCCAGGCCCCGTTCGCTGCAGTGCCCACGGGCGGCTGGAAGCGGCGGGAGCGCCCGGCGGAGCCCGGGGAGAAGAGACGGGGTCCCAGCCCAATCCCGGCGCCGCCCCGGGCCAGTGTCCGCGGCAGAGCGCGGCCGCGGGCCGTGCCGGAGCGGCGTCGTGGCGGCGAGCGGGGCTCCTGGGGCGAGTTCCTGCCCGAAAGTCAAGTTCCTTAAGACTGGTACTCTTAGGAGATGTCTTGCGCTCGTTTTTTATTATCTATTTATTTATTTATTTTTACACTCTCCAAAATGATAGTTATTAATAAATGACATTTTTTTTTTGTGGGAGGATTTTTTTTTTACCCCCGCCGCGTGTACCCAGCAATGAGAGTAATCCGCTAACAATAAGACAATTAAGCTGGAGAGAAGAAAAGGGAAAAGAGGAGGAGAAAGGAAGAGGAAAATAATAAAAAGAAAGGAGGTCGGGGGAAGAGAAACTTGCTCGACGTCTTTGTCAGCGCTCACCGCTGCGGGCCGAGAGGGCGCTTGGTTTCTGCCGGGGACCCGCTGCGCCTCGCCCTCCGCCCTTAAATGATTAAAATGTAAAATCATTGTGAGTAACTGAATGTTTTGGCGAGCGAGGCGGCGAAACTTGCTGCCTCCTCCAAGAAAGCGGCGCGGGGAGGAGCGCGGCGGCCCCGGCGCTGCCCTCCGCGCCGCGGAGCCGGGCAAGCCTCCCTCACCCCGCGGAAACTCGCGCCTTGCCACTGTTTTTCACTCATTTTTCACATCACTTTTTTTTTTTTTTTTTTTTCGCTGCCCGAAAGCGCTTTTCTTTCGCGAAAAGTGCCTCGTGGAAGAAGTGCGGCGTGAGCCCCAGGACTGCCCGCGCCTGCGGATGTCACTGCGACCCGGTGACGAGGACCGGGGGAGAAGCTGGACAAGGAGAATCCTTGCGTAGAAATGATATGGCGTGAATGGAGATTTAAACGGTGTGGGGAGGTGGTGTGTGATCTTTAGGTAGATAAAGAGAAATTAGTTTTTTTAACAATATACTCAGCGTTGATAAGCAACTACTTTATTCCAGGCTTTCGACACTTCCCGGTAGTCTCCCCACTTCTGAGAGTGGCGTTGAGGTAGTATCCAAAAGTGTGCTGTGTTTGCCTCACTTGCTGAATAATCAATGCTCCCTAGTTAGAATATGCTTTTTTCCCATTAATTTCAGAGTATCCACTATATAACCATAATGAGTGTAGGCAAAGTCTGCCCTCTTGATTTTTGCATCCTTTCTCGTCTCTTATTCCACTCTTACACGCATACACAGAAAGGGGAACTGTAGAACAATGAGTTGACTTGTTTGTATAAGGCTAGTTTCATGTAAATACCTGCATGCAGGTAGCACGCAGCTTGCTTGCAAGTTCATGGGTAAAGCTGGTTTCCCAGTGGCATACTCAGGCAAACGTGGGAAGACCTTAAACTAGTCAGTCTTCTACAATTTCCTAATGTAAATTGGTAACATTTCAATACAACACCACTAAGCCAAAAATACAATTATCAATGATTTTTTTTTTGTAAGGTTTTGAAGCAACTGAGATTTCAAATGACTACGTCCATAAAAACACAAACTTACCAAATGAACATAATAGGAAAACGGACATAAATGGTAATAGGATGTGTCCATGTCCTGCATATGATGCTAAATGAACCACTTATTTTTGCTGTCACTTGCTTTCACATAAAAATGCTGCTTTACTGTATAATCTCATGTATATATGTGTTTTTATAAGGATACTTATGTGGGGATATTAAAATTACATGAATATATTAACCATGAAGGAATATATGCACATGTGGTTGTATGTATGTGAAAATTAAACAACAGATTTCTGATCAAACACATTTTTCTCTTACTGATCAATTCATTTTAAATGCCCTGCCTTCCTGATAATTGTAAATTGAGCTAAAAATGACAGTTTTGCAGTATCGCAGTTACACCAAAACACTGTAGCCAGATTAGGAGGACATATTATAGCTTTTCTGTTCATTTTTCTTTTCCCTTTCCTTTTTCATTTGTTTCACATGGAATCCCTATGAAGTAGACTCAGGAGTTGAAATCCTGTTTAGTGAATTTGTTTTTTTTTCCCTTTGCTACAATGCTTTGTAATGTTTTCTAATACTTTATTGTATTTTGTAGGAAGATACAACCTGTATTGCATCTCATTCTGCTGAGTGTTGCTATTTCTCTTCTGTGAAGAGAAAGGGGAGAATATTACAACTAAACCAAAATGCTCAAGGTGAATGGACTATAACCATCTATTTTGGCATCAAAATCAGAGGGAAAAAAAAGGGGAACTTCATTCCCGTCAGTGCATTACACATTACACTATCAAAATTAACTGGAACAATAGAATCAAAGATATTAATGTTGGTTTTTTACTCTGTTCTGTTTTAGTTTTGCAGATAATCAGTTTTGCTTGCTGAAAATTTGTAGGCCAGATTCAGTCTGTATTTAAATTAGCGTGTATATAGAAGAACTTTTTTGACACTAACTTCCCTCTCTATCTTCACCGTGTAATTCAGTCTGAATTTCCAAGATGTATCTGGCAATTTCTAAGTTAGTACTACCATACATAGGGGACTGGGTGTGGTTTGGAAGTAGTTGATTTTTTTTTTCTTTTTCCCACAAAGATTCCTCCTAATGTGGTTTCTTAACTATTGTATACAGGGCTAAAGCAGATTTAGAATAGTTTCACATAGGTGTTGAAGGTCAACTCAGTCATCCTCTGTGAAAATGATACTGAATCTTGTATCTCTCTATACAGGAATGACCTTTAAGACCATTTTTTAGTGAAAATTTATTTGAACTGTGTTTTAGAATGGTGAAAGTACAAATCAAGTAGTAGAAAAAGAAGTCAACCCTGATTTTGGTTAATTGCTTTCTTAATCCCAGCGTTAATGATACTCTACTTTCAAGTAATGTATATAGTACAATCATTATACGATTTTTTAAATTTAATGTTCCTGATGTAATGGCATTTACCTACCAAATCCAGTCCAGATGTAATTTTCCTTAGTGAGTTAATTTCAGCTCTTTTCTCAGATTTGCAAGTCAAAATAGCTGTATTATAATGAAGAAAATGCACTGAGTAAATATTACAAGTTCACAAAGAAGTTGTAGTGAATTGGGAATAAGTGGCCTGAAAATCAGGTTCACATTAAAAAAAAAAAAAATCCTTTCTTTAGCTCAAATTTGTGTAGTTGTTTTTTTAACTATTTTAGCTCAAATCAAAAATTGTGCTACAAAGGTTCACACTTTAAAGCCTTTGCATACATCAGAATGGTGGTAACATTCAAATTATTGTTGCTGTCAAATTTTGCCATGGTGAGTTTAAATTGTGCTAGATTCTTTAAAAAATCTATAATTTTTCAATACATTGTCTAGAGCTGTCAAGAAATAGGAGTAAGATGTGTCATCCTGACATTTAATGGAAATGAAATGAATTTTGCGGTACAATACAAATTGTATTCATGTTAAATACATGTGTGAACATGACACACATTATGCTTTTCCTGAGGAACAGTGTCAAAGATTTCTACAGAGTTAAAAATTTTTCTACATCTGAGTTCTTCAAGAGTGTTTTCTATGAAGAATCTGAAATTAAAACACAAGAGCAACAAGAGTATTTAGAGCCTATACCGTCCCTGTATTGATGACTCTTCAGTGTCAGTATATCTCAAAAGTGGTAGGAAGCCCCAGAAGGGATGCTGTCATCCCAGCACAGCACCTGAAGATATTCAGAAAGGAGGCAATTTCCTTTGCTCATGCATGAGTTAAAGGAGTATCTTTGTACCTGGATGCTTCAAGAGCTACCCATACATATAACCATATTGCTGACTTCAGTACTGCCTAAGATTTGAAGTTTTGTGTTTCTAGGAGGTTTGTTATATTAAAAATTGCATACAGAAGAGCATCATGAGAAGAGTAGCCAGTTATTCTTTCAGTTAATTAATGGTAAGTAGTAGATAAAATCTGGCACTGTGCTTCCAGCAAAGCTGGAAGGCCAACATCTTCCTGTTATTCAGCTCTACAAGTAACATCTGATCACTGCTATCTTCGACTCTCCTAGATTCTTAATTCTTTCAGCCAAGCTGAAGTGAAAAATCAGACCCAGTAGTTTTCCTGTTTCCAGATATTGCCTCCTTCTCCTACAGTCCATCTCAGTCTCTTAATAGGTCTGAGAAAGAACATGAATGGAAGGAAAAAAATATCCCTCAGCTCCTTTCTGTGTTGGGAGGTAAGGAAAAGGGAAAAGACAGAAGAAAAGTGCAAATGTAAAAACCCTTATTTAATTCTGAAAGATAAACTATGGATTGCAGGATTGCAGGAGTTCCAGGGCTTTCATCTCCAGGTCTGGGAAGTGCAGTGATATGGAGGAAACCACCGCCAGGAAAACTGCTAGTACGTATGGGAGAAGTTGTTCCTTTGCGCAGAATAATTTAAGAATTACATCCCTCAGGAATACAACCCTCTGAACGTGTTCCTTTTTTTTAACCACATTTTACACATGCTCATACTCTGTCAAGTTTCCATTCACATATACTGCCAGGTCTATCCTTATCTGTAAATTTACCTTCCTTCCGCCAAAATTATTATCCATTGTGGATAAATCACATCACTGACAATTAATGC
Organism: Crypturellus undulatus; assembly: GCA_013389825.1. Classification (NCBI taxonomy): domain Eukaryota; kingdom Metazoa; phylum Chordata; class Aves; order Tinamiformes; family Tinamidae; genus Crypturellus; species Crypturellus undulatus. The sequence continues at coordinate 262,360 of VWPW01011473.1, forward strand.
TGATCTGTTTGTTTTATTTTAAGAGAGTTGAAGCTTAACAGATATGTTAAATCAGCAGACCTTTCTACATGCCTTATGTACTTTATCTCTTGCAAATGTGGAAGCTTGGATGATAGCGACTTTTGCAGGTACATAATGCTTCATTCAAAACACATTTACTTTTGGATTGAATTTGCCAACTGTAGTTTCCAGATGTAATTTTTTTTTCCGTTTACTCTATGGAGATGGAGATTAATAGAAGTAGCTAACAAAACATCTTTATACAGTCAACTATGTTTTATCTAGAGGATTGTTCTTTTAACTAGTGCAGGGATGATGCAAATCCTCTGTAAAATTGCACTGTGTGACTGTAATAAAGCAAAAAAAAAGGTTTTGCTATATTTGGTCCTAAAGAGCAAGACAAGACCTGTTTGAAATGCTAAATACATATTGAAAAATAAAGCATCAATATTATAACACTGCCTCTAGACCCTTCCTGTCCCTCTGACAACCAGACTAGGTTCCTGTGAGAATATATACCGCCAGATGAATAATTTCACCCCAAACAGTCATCACTGAATATTCCTTTTATTTTTCACATACACTTCCCAAGTCAGCTCTTACCTGTTGTATTTCTAAAGGCCCCATTCAGGCAGTACTTTCTTTTTCTAAATAGTTCACTGATCTAGGTGAGAGTTAGGTGATACCCAACCTGATTAAGAGTGATACTCCTCGGTAAGCATCCTTAAAGACCCTTCAAATGGGAATCATTTAATTTTACTGAATCTAAGTCTAAATCACTAAATTTATCCTTTTATCTTTTTTTTATTTCAACTGTAAGCAATAAGCAGTGTTAAATGCTTGGAGAAATTGTACAGCTCTTTTTTTTTCAAGCTAATAATTTTGTCTTTCTTTTCCTGTGATGACACAATAAGCAGTTGTCACTGATCTGTAGATTTTCTAACGATGTCTAGATCTTTCTCTTAAGTGGTTGCAATAAATTTTAAGCCCATCAATCTAACTGCATATTTCTTCTTCTTCTTTTTCTTTCCAGTGAGTAACATGGCAGCTGTCTACAGTAATTCATCTGTCTGTGTTGCCCAGTCGCTTAGAGGTAGGCCTTCTGATCTATTGCATAACCTTTCCTAATCTTGACGACCCTGAATAATCTTTCGCTACATCACTGTCCACCACTTCTACAATACGTAATAAATGTATTAAACCATGCTACTCACAGTACATATGTTGAAGTGTCCTATATTTTTCTTGTTTTTATGATGAAATCAACAAATGTTAATACACTTTCTTTTCCATCTCATAGTCAGATGATAATTCTTGGCATTTATCTATCTACCTCATACCCTGTAATTACTTAGGTCTTGAACAGTTGTCTTTGGCAAAGCTCAACAGATTTTTCAGTGTCATTTTATTTTTGCCATTTTTAAACAATATGACCCAAAATATCAAAATAGAGAAATAAATAATGAATGAATTTACAGCATCTCTTATTTGCCTTTGCTTTTGATGTTCTTTTTCCCATTTTAAAATACAGTCAAATATTCAAATAACATTAAATGACAGCAAATGTATTAATATAATTGGCAGACTGGAATCTTTTTTTTTAAAAAAATCTGATTTGTTCTGCCTATGAGGTAATCTGGTTTTCTCATTATTTAATATATTTTATTAGCTATTATATAACTGTTACACTACCAGGCATATTTCTAAAATGAGTATGTTATCATAATAATTCCCACAATAAGATATTAACTTGCCTAACCGAGCTTCCAGAAAGAAAAAAGCAGGGAAGGAAAGGGAAAAGAAAAGGGAAAAAAAAAAAGAAAAGAAAGAAGAGAACAAAGTGGTTCCAATGATCAGCACATCTGCCAAGTACCTTTCAGCAGAAATCAGCTTCTTGAATTCCAGGAGAAAAACTCTTACACTACATCTTCCCTCCTTTGGTGTTAACATGTATCTTCTGATCATCCCATATGGATAGTGGGAGTCTGTTTTTCCCAAATGGGCACAGAGTTCTCAATGAATGTTGCTACACCAAAAAGCAGTAGTGAGCTTCCTGCAGTTTACGCTCAAGGGGCATGGGAGACCAAGACAGCATTAAGTCACCTTTGTATCCTCAGAATCTGAGAGATGTAAGTGTCTGTAGGGTATCTGAAAGTGCTCCGGGGGCCTGGATAAATTATGGCGCATTCCTAGGGCTGCCCAGTGGCAGTTTCAGTCTCTGCTCTCTGCAGTCTAGTGCCAACACGCTCTTCCTTCCCTCAGCCTCGCCCCTATCTTTGCCCCTAATTCAGGTTTGCAGGAGTGTTCTTTGAAGGCTGCCTCATGGCATGCCCATACACAGGGTTTCCTTGTCAGAAACTGATTTTAGGGTTTTCGTGTCATTTCAGTGCCTTTGTCCTGCCATGTGTCTTGCATATAACCAGCTGTAGCATAATTAAGCTAGATTTTAGGTGATTAATCAGGCTCAGCAAAATAACAGTTTGTCACATTCCTTCCAGCTGAAATCAGTACATAGCTTTAAGTCTGCACTGCCTCTACTGTACCTGCGAGTAACTGCTGTCAGCTGGCAAGAACTTCATCTGAATTCAGATTCACTAGTAGATTAATTTAAGATCCTTTTTTCTTTCAAAACAAGTGCTGTACTGTGTGTGTTCAGACCGAGGTTTTCAGTACATTTTTTTGTGTGTGTAAAATATGCATATGTATATGTCTACATATATAATTTCCTCAGAAATTCAGTAGTCTTAGAAAAATGGAATGCAGAGATAATACAGTTTGATGCACACAGCACTGTGTACAGAGGGCCAGTTCCTTATCTCCTGTGAATTGACATAATTGCAGCAACGTTATGCTAGTTGGGGCTTTTTGGCAAGAATTCACAGCAGTTACATAATTAATTTCAGTGTATTCTAACCTACTGAAATCCGTGCATATTTTCAATCATGGCTTGTACAGTCCCAGTGATTTTTGCTTGCAAATTCCCTTTTACAAGCAAAAGGGATATGCCCTCAGATTCCCCCTGGATACGCTTCTGTCACTGTGTCGCTTTCAGAGTCACCCCCACAATTGTTTTATATGTCTAATTCTTGTAGAAGTCAGGGGAAGACTTAGATGCACATATGCAGTAGGTCTGGATGTTGGTCAAAGCGCTGTAGGTTCTGAGCTGCACTGAGATTCCTCCACAGATGCTGCTGATGACTAAGCACTGTGGGCCAAAGCCTTACCCAGTGCAGACCTCTGGAGTTAGCAGTTCCTTATGCACCTGCTAAGAGTTCTACCTAATGGTGAGTAATGCTATTTCAATCTTTCAAATTAGCACTATAAGGCACATTCCTATAACATGAAATATATATATTTTTTTCTGAACAAGAATTCAGTAGAATTTTATGGCAATGGGGATCTTTCTCTCACTCTCTTTTCTCATTATTTTCTGGCTTTTTAGCCAGTCTGAATTTGCTAGGAGGCTGGAACTTGTTCCCCATGAAATCTGCCATGCAGTTGAGACAGTCACCTAGAGTGGGATTGGAGATGTTAGAATTGCCTTCTTCCATCCAGGCTTACTGAGATATGGCACCTCCTGTGCCCCCTTTCACCCTAAGGACATGCAGATCTGCATGACTCACTCTCCTGGCTCCGTTGCAACACAGCCCTGGAAAAATGAGAGTAAGGAGAGGAAGAGCAGAGCTTGCTCCCCGTGGCTGCCTCTCCTCCCTGCTCTGGGAGCCCAGCAAGGCAGGAGGGAGCCAGATCAAGGAAGGAGAGTGTTAGGGGTGAAGCCACTTCAGGGGCAGGCTGCTGTGCTAGGGCTATGCAGAGAGGCAAATAAGTTATCGTCACCATGGATGCTGATATAGTCACCTAACAGTTTTGGAACTGTCTGGTATGATTTATGATTTTGGTACTGCATAGTGCCCAGGCCTTACTGACCTCCTTTTCTCACCTTTGGTTTTGCTGTTCATAGAGAGCGCTCCAGTGTTGTTGATAATTCTCAGCAATGTGTTTTTTTAAACATTACTTTTCACATGTAGCTTTGATTTCAAAAGGTGTCTGTCTGTATCCAAATGATGGAAAGCCAGAGGAGTTCATAAGGAGGCTAAAATAACAAGTATATTTAAAAATGACATTTGCTTATGGTTTTAACTGTTGTGTCTCTCTAGCATGTAGATCCACTTGATAACCCCATTTAACAGACAGCTAGGTCACATTAATCAGGCTACTACTATAACTGCCTCTTTCTACTGGCAACTGCATTTTGTTTCCAAGCAGAATTCCATACAGTTATGGCCAGTGTAGAGACAGAGCTAATTCAGCTGTGCTTTGCTCAGTTGCATTAAGATGTTTTGATACATGTAAGAAATTTAATTAGTTCAGATCAAAATTACACCACCTTCGCTGATAGGTAAAATTGGTGTGTAGTTGTATGAGATGAATCAATGTGAACTGGCATAAACTCTGGAAATTTAGCTTTTAATAGGCTGCTTAATGCAACTCAGAAAGGCAAATCCCAGCACCATGTAACACATGAAGTGAAATAAATGAATGAAAACTGCATGATTAAATGCTTTCATCTGGAAATTTTGTTGCAATATTCAGAAACTCTATAAATTCTTCTAATTCATCATACTCTTTGTTTATTGCTAATAAATTAATGTGCTAATGGAAGGAATTCATTACCCTTTCTACACACTTGACTAGTTGCAGGTCATTTATTAATCTGTGTTATCTGGTAAGACTAAAACCAGCTGTAATTACGTTGTTAAACATTGATTAATAAGCAGCCTACACCACTAATATATGCAACAAGAAAGATACAAATTCTTTTTAAAGATTTAGTGTAAAATTTCTGTGTTCCTTTGGGAATAAGGAAATCTGGATCTTCATCAATATTCATTTTTGTAAGATCCCATTTGCTTGTACAGCTGTATCTCTAAACACCTTTTGGAAACAGATTAACAAGCAAATTCAATTACACTAGAGTAAACTAATGGCACTCACAAAGTGGTATTAATATACTAAGTGTAACATTTAGAATGAAACTCTTTTTTTTTAGTCTATAGCCAACCAATCTTTTGTTTTGTTTTGTATACCTACTTTAGTCATGTCATTAGGCATGCATCTATTTTAAGTCCAGTTGTATTTTACAGATTTAGAAACAATATAGCATCATTAAAAGCACAGTGGGTTTCTATAACCCCCCTTTTGTGGATTTTCAGTGAAATCAGTTTGATTGAAGTGAAATACAGAAAATTATTACTTGTCAAAAGCTTGGATTATGATTAAGGGCAAATAAGCAGAATGCCTCTGACACTTGACAAAATTGGGGAACTTATTTTTATGGTATAACACTACAGGAAATAAAGCAGATGGAAAGAAGATGCTTTTAGAAAAGATGTTTTAAGACTCTCCTCAATTAATCATAAATGACATATCATTTTATAGTAGCTCTGTTGCTAAGGGCATGTCAGTATTTCCATTACAAGTCTATATTTCAAAGATTTGTAAATAGGCTATAAAAATTAAGTTTGGGCTCAAATTTTGCGTTCATACTGTTTGGTCTGAGGTACTTTTTTTACCCTCACATAACTTGAAAATCTGTTTTGCCTTTTTGAGGTGGAAGGAAGACTGCAAAGGGACCAGAAATTAGAAGTTTAGGATGATCTTTCTGTTTATATAACTTTAATAAAGGACATAATTTAAGAGAGAATTTAGGAAAACAATGATTCAAGCATATGTGCAACTGGGAGCTAGACTTGAGCTGGACAGAAGATAATGAGGAGTGTAATTCACACTGTCTTTTATTCTTCTCTCCCTGAAGGATCACACATTTTTGCTTGTATGAGGGCTGTTGAAATCCTGTGCTCAGCCTTCCTATCCCTATGGATTACTTCTTCCAATTTCATTACTGATCAGGGATTTGACAACTGTTTTCGAGCTCATCCAAACTTATGCTAGTTTAGAAAATGTCCTGCAATGGGCATTGCACACTTTGAAGTAGAGTCTCTATTATTTCTGTAGAATTGATGGTCTGAAATGAAGTCAGCAGTTCTTGGTTGTTTGATTAAACTGACCTTCTTATCTGTGGTCATTGTCCCTTTTGAAAGTTGAAGCTATTATGTATAGTGCAAAATAGGTACCAATAGAAATACCTAACAAACAGAAGCCTGAGAAGTGCTGTGGTTCTTCAGTACTGTAAGAAGGTAGATGTCCTCTTAGGTAATTTGAAGTCTCTGAGAGAGAGGGTAGAGGGTGAGAAGTTCTTAAATATATTTTGAGGAGATTCAGAACCATATTTTGAGACTCATGTCTAGAAACTCATTACCCTTGGATATTAGAAATAGCCCACTAGTTGTTTACTGAGTTGAAAAAAGAAGTGCACTCTCTGTGAGACAGAAAGTATACTGTTATTAGGATTAAGAAGATTCCAGCTCTACCACAGTTTTCTCACCCACTTTAGCGAAGTCTTTCTTAGGAAATTGTGTCTGTGACTATCCTATGAAACTGGTAGAGAAGCATCTAAATTTCACTACCCAGCTTGCTTAACCACCAAGACAGGTGTCTCCATCCAGATTCCTTATGGGCCGTTGTACCTGCTCATTCAAACTCTATGCCCAGAATTTGTTTGCAAAAGTGCTGGTTGGTTCTGGCTGGATTCTAGATTTAATGATTTAACAGTACAAAAAACAATCAATGTTTCAGAACATTCCTCAACTGTGTTTTATTTAGTAATACAGACATAGACTTTGAGGCCATGCAAACTGACAAGATGACTATAGGTTTGTTTGGACAGACTTGAAATGTGCAATCGAGGTGAAGTGTGACAGTACTGAGTGCAGGAATCCAGTATTAGAGAGCCAGACCTTCAAGTTGATAAAGATTATGTTATCTGTGAAGCTGATAGCCTCGAAAAGACAGTGCATAAACGTATGCTAATATCTGCACATCATACATCTACTATAATAAATTCTTGGTTATTTCAACAAGCAAAAACACTGTTTCAGAAGAGCTATAATATTCTCCTGGCTCTCCTGGGTGTGCTATCACAGGATAAGAGACATCGTAGAAGTTGCTCTTTCAGTCACTACTGCTAAAATGTATTCTTTTCATAGTACACTTACAATAGACAAATGCTAAAGATCACTGCCTACCACCCAGTAGACCAAATGAACCTTCAAATTAACCAACCAAATATTGCAAGTGAACCAGACAGTCTTTTCAGTGACTGAATGAGAGACTTGCCTTTTTATCTTCTCAGTTTGATTTATGTGCACAACAATATGGCACGTGTGTCCACTAAATGTACTTTACTTGTTGTTGTTTGGCAAGCTCGACAGGCTGCTGCTAAATAATATGAGATCCCAGAACTCATCCAAAAAATAGATTTAAAGAGGCAGAAAAGAAAAGAAAAAAGACTTATAGAAGGGAGAAAAAATACAATTTCCCAAAAATTAAAAACAGGAGGAGAAGATAAAATAGAGATTCTGCTCCAAACTCTGAGGTGCCTAAAATAGAGTCCAGCTTCTATTTACTCAGAAACTTGATGGAATACATATATATATATATATAAGGAGGAATATGAAAGAGCCCTCTAAAGAAACAACTTTAGTGGTGAACAATTTCTGGATTTTAAAAGTTTAAGATGAGATTCTTTCAATGGCATTATTAATATCATTGAAATGTCAATAACATTTTTGTTATTGTTCTGAAAATTATAAAATTTCTACTGATTTTGTAGAAGATAGAAGTGAACAGCAAAATGTAAGATTTCAACTTCCTACTCTCATTTCTCAGCATTTGTGAGACTACTTAGTATTTATGAAACCTAGGGTAATAAATAATTAAAAAGTAGGTTAATAACTTGATTCATTTGAACGGGCTATGTTTAAGGTTTTGTGGAGAAAAAGAAATGAATACTTTTTATTTTGTTTAGGAGTATGTTACTTAATGTTTCTTTCAGTTTCGCTGGAGCTGGAGAGCAATTATGCTGTTTTTTTTCTTATTTGCTATTTAATTATCATTATGCAAGATCAACTATTTTGACCACAGTAAATATGAAGTTATCAACAGAAAATACAAAAACTAAAATAAAAAAGATGGTGAAAACAAGTGTAAATGAAATAAGAGGAAGTGTGTACAGTGAATAGAGCAAAGAGTATTTAGCATGTTTTTTATCTAGCAAATATACTTTTCTCCACAAAATATTTCAACGGTGATATTTCAATAAGGAAATAAACTTACTGGAAAATCAGATCATCTGAAAAATTTAAAGATGAAATTCAGGCCTGACTGAAGTATCCAGCTGATTCATTCTGTAGTTTAGAGGGTAGCTAGAAGCAGATTGGCCAAACAGTAAATTTGTATCACAAATATTTGCTGGTAAATATCTTCTAACTTTTGAATGCTCATGATTTATGAGATTGGCAATACAGAATGAATATGTGGAAAACTTCACAAAGTAAAAGCTATTTGTGGACATTCTTACTGATTCTTACTGATTTCAAAGATTCCATACATTTTAACACATACAAATATTCCTTATAATATTTGTATTCTGTGTTTGTATTGAATTGTAATTATTCTGTTGTTTCAGATGTTTCCACCATGGACTATGATCAATACTGTGGGTCTTTGGTGTCCAACCGCCTACCAGCAATATTGATTAAGAGAAGTAACTTCATAAGTTGGATGAGGCTCACAGACATAATTTCTAGCATAAATATTGTTGATCCACCCAAATTTTAACAAAAACGGTCGGTTCATTAAGCAAACATGTCTGTATCTCTGTGGTATATTGTTAACTAATAATTTAATCAGCGGAAATAAAGAGGAATTACAGAGCAATGTTCCAACTAAATATTACAGCCACTTGATGACTCACCTGCAAATGTTATCACAAAGATCATTTAGCTCATGTTTTCACTGCATACACTGCATTTGAAATACTCTGTTTTATTAGTCTAGCTGGACTGAAGTTTTACAATGCATATTTAGGGTATGTATTGCTGAGACTGGCCCTCTCCTTAGTTATGTTGGGAGGGTAATCTTTGAGGACGGAAATATATTCAAAGGATTAAGAAAGAGCTTGTATCTCTTTTCTGAAAATATGAAGAAAATTAGAAGATGCCACTAAAGAGACATTTGACCGTATTTGATTGTGTTGTCCCTAGCCTGATTGCAGAAGTAGCTAATTAGTTGCATTCTTTTGAATCTCAATCTGTATTAATCTTAAGGCTTGCTAGCTCAAACTAAAAGCATCAACTGACATGAAAAGATTTTCAACAATAATTCAAGTTAGGAGCTTGAATAGCCCTATAGAGTAGCTTTGAATGATAGGAGTATGATAACATATTGTGAGGATGCCTGATATGATGCTAGTTTCGAGACATAACTAGCAGGTTCTTTCTGGTTTGCCACTCCTCTCCTGTAAGCACATTTGTGTGTATCTGTGCATATAGTGCTGCATGATGCAGGCTGAAGACATTAAATAAAAGGAGAGAAAGAAAAAGGCTCTGATATACCTCTGAAGAAAATACAAAAGATTCACAGGAAAGATTCTGTGATTGTGTTTTTCTGCTATTATTATAGCCTGTCTTCTGTAACAAACCATGGGATGGGAACACAAACATAGGGTTTGTATCTCGTGGTGGTATATTTGTAGGGAGCCTGCTAATCTGCAGGATATTCCATCTTCCATAGTACCTGGCTGTTGATGGCGCAGGTAAATGAATATGTAGTTTGTGCTGGTCAGCACAATAATTTTATTTTCAAGAAACTTTTCGAAGAAAATTTCACTTTACCGTCTTTCTCAATGATTTTTTAACAATGCAAAAGAAGAAGAAAAAGAATATATTTTCGTTTTTGGAGTTTTTTTTTTAGTGACGGTGTAATTTTCTTTCAAAGACAAATGAAAAAATAAAATCAGAATTTTTGTCTGCAAAGCATTTTAGATAAAACTGTTTAGCTACTTATTTACTAATTGTTATATTGAAACTTTATTTCAGAAAAAAAATGCTTAGCCAGATCAGTGTTTCTATGCCTGAACTCTCCTAGAAACAGCCCTGCCTGTTTTATCAACCAGACTAGGCATAGTCTAAGACAGCTTTCATTGTCACGAGCCAGTATTCAGAGCATGTGCTAGCAGTTGTGAATGGTATGACGTATATATAGATGATTGCAGGTCAGTGCTTAAAGCCATGTCCTGGTTCTGTTCTGTTTCTTGGTACAGATGTAGCAATGAGTCTAGCTTTGTGTTAAAATTTTTGGTAAATGCTGAATTTACCTTCTGGTCTTGCTCCTCAGTGATTAGAGAGCTTGTTCTTGTCTTGTGGAGCCTTACTGTTGATAAATAGAGAACGTGTAAGAGCTTCTGGCTGAAAAGAAGGAGTGGTCTGTTTTGAATGATCATTTTTAGCAAGCGTGAACTGCCACTAAGTCATCAAGAGTATAGCAAAATCACGATAAAATTCTGTCAATAGAATTCTACCTCCATGGACTATTTTGCATCATTACAAATTGCATTTGTTGTAATAAGTTACAAATATAATCTATTATGCCAGGTCTGAGACAAGTCATTAAAAATATATATCATGCACAACTTTTTTTTTTGTCCATGATAAATGTAAGGTTTACTAGGCTCAAGTACACTCACTAGTCTGTGACAGCACCAGAAGACACTTCCATCCAAAAGGATTTAAATGCTATATGCAATAAATGCATTTTAGTTTTAACAGCCATCCAAGAGGTTCAGAATATTGCTTAACAAAAGATCAAAATCAGTAATATGATTAACCACTCTGCATTGCTGTCTTTCCATTTGTGATAAGATAGTTCAGGAGCTACATGGCAATGAATAGCAAAATGACTAGTTGACAGGAAAAATGAAGGTTTTCCTAAGGCTCTCCCACACATCCCCTGCCCCCAGGGCTTTCTTTGTTGGTAGAATGCTGTTAACTCTTTTGTTTAGGGTCTCTTACCTTTAAGCAAGCTTGTGGAAGAGCTTTTCATATTTTTTAGTAGTAGATTTACTTGCTGAGTAAATACAGCTGATGAAAGGAAAGCTGGTGATCCATAAAAGACCAGGCTGCAGGGATCCTCATTAATCTTCCAATAGTTTTTGCTGTCATTTGTCTTTAAAGTTCTTTGCCTTGTAAAGTATTTGTGAAAAAAGTAGGAACACTTTTGCCTTCCACTAAGCCATGTTTTCCAGTCAGATTCCAACAAAAGCTCACACTTCTTTTCAACTCATTTTTACTTCAGCTGTGTTGTTGGGCAGAATTCTCAGCTAAGAAAGGGAAAAAGCATTTTAACTCAGTTTTACAAATCCATGAGAAATAAAAAGCCGGAGGAAAATACATTGTTCTTATTAGCTGCTGATGGTAATGCGTTAAATAGCTAAGCTAAGTGGGATACAATGATGAACTTAAAAAAAAGAAAAAATTGAGTGCATTCTTTTTTAAACAACAGACTCACCTTTGGAAATCTTGACTTCTCTTGCAGAAATAGTGAGGCATATGACATGAAAGTGAGAAAGTTAATATAATTAGATGTGATGGATTATGAAAGGATTATGAGAACATCAGGACTGAGGCCTACAGTTTAGATGGTAATCCACGCTGGGGCTGCTGAGCAGGGTTCACACCATGATCCGTCCATCTTGATGTTGGTTATGCTGGGCAGGGTTCAGATTATGCTATCAATCAGCACTGTCCAACATTTCAGTTCATCTGTCAAAGATGCCACCAGAATGTCTTTTTACCCAAGGAAGAAGCCATAGGGAACAATTGAACCTCCTTCATTAGTGCAAACAAGGGAAGAGGTTTTAGAAGATCTTGTGGTTTAAATGGTAGGAAGGAGTACCAGCCATCTAAATGCTACCAGTTTGTGAAGGAGTAAGGGGAAATCATTTTAGCTGAAAGAATGGGAGGAGGAATACAGTCTTAGATGTTAACCCAAATTTTTCTCTTGGGCATGGGATATCTCACAGAGGGAACACATTTTTCGTCAGCTTTTTGGTCAGAGTTTTTTGTTTTGTTTTGTGTTTTGCACTGAAGTGATCATCAAGGCACAAACTGGCATGTAAGAGTGAGATTTATGTTGTCTGTTCTTAGATATCTGAACAATACATATTTTATTTAAACCATCCTCTAGGATCCTTCTACAGTCAATGGGAAAACATTGCCATTAAGACCTATGTAAGGTTAAAGACCTATCTGAGGATGAATTTGAGTGCCAAGTCTCTTTCTGATGATGATAAAGGAAATTTAGATGATTATCTTTAGATGATTAATCTAGACTTTTTGCAAGTAGACCAAGCAGTTAGATGATGAAATTAATTCCAGATAGGGTGCCTCCTCTTCTATAAGATCCTAACTTATTTTCGTCTTATCTCTCTTGCCCAGTGAATAGCTAATTATTTATACATTGTAGAACTGCTTCAAAAGAGACATAGGAAAACACAGTTCTGAGTGACTGGAGAACTTACACTTTTCTAAGACAATGAAGAATGTAAGATGAAAAGATTACCAAGTACCCTAAAGGAAATACTTGTGCTCTTAGAATAAATTATTTTTTTAATTTGTCTTGGAAATTTGACTGTAATGTTAGGCAGTTAATTATGCAAACTACTCATCCTCAACACTATAAAATAAGATTATATTATAAACATATTAACATAATCGCATGCTTAAGAGATACTTAAAAGATTTATTCACCTTTGGCAATGTATAAAGCAATGATGGTCTTTTCTGTTATTTGGCCTCAGACTGATCTGGAAACTAAATTTTAACTTCTGTGGAAAGGAGCAATGATGAGTCAGATGCAGCTATGTATTTTGGGTCATATAAGGCTACAGGCATGGGTTCTGTGGCAGAGTAACTTATTCAGCGAATAGGTCACCCTTAGACAGATGGCTAGTCCCTGAGAAAGCCTTCAGCAGTGAGTTACGGGCCTGCCTGGGGGCAAAGTCTCCTCATGAAAATGAGCTCACCTCTTCCTCCATTCCCAAATTCCTAACTTTTGGAAACACCTGTTCCCTAACCTGGGACCGCATAGCTTGAGAGACTCATCTGAGCTCTTTTCTTTGTAGCTTTGTCTTGTGTGTGTGTGTCTCTGCTGGGAAGAGATGGAGGGGCCTTTCCATCAGAGACGAAGGCACGGTGCTCTCTGGGGTGAGGTTTGTGGCTGTTTGTAAAGAATAAAACATGCAACTTCTGATTCTAATTGGAAATTATTCCCGAATACCTTAGCAGAATAAACAACTCCACATACTAGCATTAGCTGCTTTTTTTTTTCTTTTTTTTCACAGCTACAATCATGGAGAAGGTGCTCCGTGACTAGGCACTGCACAATCTGTCTCAAAAAGTGAAAGTCTGTCTCAAAAACCTGATAGTCTAGGACCAAGGAATAGCAAATAATACCCACTAGAGTCATTGCTTTCATTTTAAAGGAATGAGTGGGCTCAAAGAGTCAAGTATACTAACATAATCCAATCACTAACAAGCACTTAATGTTTAGTAAAGATTTAACATAATCTTGGATTCATGCTATAAAAATCTCCAGGGGCACAAGGGCTTTACATTGTTATTTTATTTTAAAGAGCTTTAAATAAAATAAAATAAAAAACATCAAAAAATGTATATGATGGCCTTTTTCACTGTTCATTCTGAGATAGGCCAAATAGCTTGAATTTTCTGTGGATCCTAAGTTTTATGCTATGTGAACAGAACTAGTCTGCTCTAGAGGAAGTTTCGTGCTGAGGGCAGTGAGCTGTTCTGTAGTCCATGAGGCCATGAATTGCCCTGTGGTGAATACCTTCAGCAAGTTAGATGTAGCCCCATTCTCTCACAGTGGAAAAAAAATTGTTACCTCTACTACTGAACTTTGAATCAGTGTGATAATTCATATTTTCCTGTTCTAAAATGGCATGAATGAAAAGAAATGGGAGAGCAAAAGATGGGTATAGTAGGTCTCTGAGTGGTCTTCACAACATGTCAACAGGGTCAATCAGCTATGGACAAGCAGTTCTAGCATCATGGCTTTTACTCTGGACTTAAATTTTAACTCTTCTGAGATGTTCTATGACTGATGTTGCCAAATTCACCTTCTTCATTATCCTTGCCATTTCACTTCTGTTGAAGTTATGATATCAGAATTTAAACACAGAAAGGAACAGGATAAGAAAAGGAAGAAGGACAATAAGAATATGAGGGAAACAGAATTTTACTGAAAGTATGAAAGATGAAAAACATTTAAAGTTGGTCATGGATAGACCTGGCTACCAATGTGGATCACTAGTCAGGAATCCTTAGCGTGGACATCCTAGGATCATGGGTTGTTAAAGAAAGAGTTTTGATGATGATGACAATAATGATAATGATAAAAATAATAAATTGCCTTTTTTTTCCTCATGACTCCCAACTGAATCCACTGAACGGGAAGAGATTTCCAAAGCTATGAAGAGTGAAGTTTTAGATGAAATATACTATCGTCTCATACTATTTTATTCAATAGTTTAGCCTTATTTTTGTCATGTTAATTTGGGTTCATTGATTTTTGGGCCTCATAATTTTTGCTTAATACACATTTTTCTGACCATTGAACTTCATTAAAATTCCTTATTATTTGGAGAAAATATTTTCTGTTCTCTTCCTACTTTCACAGCCTTCCGTCAATCCACTATACACTTTTATGAATTCTTAACCACTTTGAATAACTGAACTCACCTTTAGGGAAATGTTTAGGCTCAATTTTTTACAGTAGAAAAATGAGGAAACAATGAGGCCTATTGGCTGGCATTACAGGCAGTTGGCTCAGCACTAACAGCTGCACAGAGCACTAGCATATAGCTGCTGCACTAGGGAAGTATTTTGAAGGCTTCAGGGAAAAGGAGAGTTTTAAAGAATGAGTTAAATGAAGATAGTGAATTGGTTCTGCAGATGTTCACAAGGAAACTTTTCTGAATGTGAATCAAGAAAAGGTGAGAAAACAAGGAGAACCTAGCGAAAAATTTAGCAACTGGACTCTGCAGAATGAAAATGGCTAAGACAAGCCATGAAAGCCTTTCCTTGAATGTGAAAGCGGGTCATCAAGAGTTCAGTGCAAGAAAGAAAGTTCAATCAAAAGAAAAAATCAAAGACAGGGATAGAGATGGTGAAAGTACCAAGCTATCAAAATGATTTTACAGAAAGATTTTGAATGTATTAAGATAGAATGTGTTTGTTACTTTGGGGCCTTGCAGAAGGACTTGAAGTAACCGAAATGACAAATGAGAGGAAATAGAAAGAGATTTGGAAATGAATAGAAAAGAACTAGAGATGTTTCAAAGTACTTAGATACAGTCCAGACACAAGCACCTAGCAGAGAAAAAACAAGCAAACAAAATAACAACTAAATTACCTTAGAAGGTAATTTATCTTCATCAGCTATTAAGGAATTCTAAATGATTGCTCATCTTTAGTTACTGGTATCAGTTAATATGATGATAGGTGATAGGTCTATCAGTTAATGTGATGACTATATGATAAGTCTGATTGACAGATAGGATTACCATTATTTTGGCAGAAGAAATTAAATAATGGAGCCATACAGAATCTGAGCTGATCGCTAGGTATCTTCAGAAAGGTATCAAAGAGACAAAACAGTATTCTGATTTGTGAAAGAGGAGACCTACCTGGACAAAGAAATATGAGTTGTCATAGAAGATATAGAATTAAATCAGTTTGCATTTGAAGATAAAATTATCTGTGGAAAGACGATGAAGTATAAAGTAGCACAGAAAATAGATCCACCATCGTAAACTGGCAGAAGGATTCCTTTGCAGAATGTACCAAAAGTGCGCTTAAAAGCAGGAGCACATCCAGGAAAGGATCATAGAAGCCAAGTGAGACAAGATTTAAGGAAAGTTCAAAAATATCAAAACCAGATGACAGATAAAGATAGAACATGGCTCTGGCAAGAAAAAGCAATTAGAAACTTTAGTAGGAACTGTTTCAATATGCAGAAGAGGAAAGCTGGACAATAAAGCATTTAGCTTAGAGAAAAGTTTCATAAAAAAGTTATAAGCAAAGTGATCAATTAACTCAAATGAGAAGAAAGTGCAGTTGACGATTGATATTGATCCCACTACCACACAAACCACACAGTGAAAAGCTTAAATCATGTTTGTGACATTAGGAAAAGAAAAAGAAGAAAAAAGAAATTCCAAACTTGTTGATAAAAGGAAATAACAAAAATGAAAAATAAGCTTAAGGGATTACAGGGTACCTGTGATCCAACAGATGAAGAGAAGAAAGATGTTACTTCTGAGACAAGACAGTGAATGGAAGGGAAAGTGAACCCAGGAGAGGTAGGAATATACATTGATTCAATTCTTCACAGAAGAAATTAAGTATATAATGTATTGGTACTGCCTCAAAATTCTACATATATTATCTATGTATGTGTTTGTGTATATATCTGTAGATATACCTTTCTTTTTCTTCAACATAGATTACTCTAAAATTACTTTATTATCTTGGGATGTAAAATTTTTCTTGTATGATACCTTTAAGTATTTTGGAGAAATTGCATAAAAAGAAAATAATAAGTAAACATAATAACCTGTCTTGCTGTCTCATTTATAAATAACATACAGCCAGCTAATTATAACATACAGTCAGCTAATTTTTATTCACTGCAGTTATGCTAAAACATTTCTCAGGGTGCTCTGGTTGTATTGAGAATCTATGCTGCTGGCACAGAAGTAGCTAAAAATATTGGAATGTATAACATTTCTTGAAGTCATCGCTTTAATTTTCATCCATAACTCTACTGATAATTAGATTTACATATTAGGAAGCAGTGAAGTACAATAATGATTTAGGGAATCCTGCACAAACCAGACTTTCCCCATGAGAAGCAATCTGAACACCTATATATTTGAGCTGCATTCTCGATCACTTTTGGAAAGTGTAGTACAGTGCTCTTTAGGATTGGGAATGAATCCTACCTCACCATCTGTTACTAATTTTGGATGCGAAGACCCCATACATTATTAAACCAGTAAGTTAAAAAGTTGTATTTAACTGGTGTTAACACTAAAGTCAGGAATGTTAAAAGTTCAGACTAGATTTGGGATAGAATGTCAATGGTGTAAAGTGCTTTCTAACCTGGTATTCCATAAATAACTCTCTCACATTGTTGTAACTATTTGTAGAAGTGTTCTTGAACAGTAGTATATTGTACGCAGTACTTGCCAAAATACCTTAGTATGGTGGAGCAGCTCAAGACTGAATCACCAGTTAAGGATGTGTCCTTCCTTTCCTGTGTCTTGATATACACTGCTATCCAAGCTATGTCCTTGTGATGTGCTGGCTTCTTAGGCCATTCATTGCTTTAGGTCTTTTTTTTTTTTTTTTTTTCCTTTCCCTGAAACAGTTCTACATCTTTTCATAGGCATCTCAGTAAAACTGCAGAAGTGATGCTGCTGGAGATGACAATTTTAACTTTATACAGTGAAGAGCTCTGGAGCATAGCAATGGTCCAGAGCAATGCTTGGGACTGAGTGCCTCTATCTGAAGTTCTCTAACTTCATATGAATTGAGGTATACTGTTGGTCTGGGTAATTTATAGGTTTACCTTTTTTTTCTCAGCAGGGTTTCCCAGAAGACACACATTTATGTGCTTCCAGGAAGCATTGGGCTTGCTGCACCTGAGCTATGCAGATGGTCTGTATGAACACAGTAAATAAGATACATTGACCTGACCATGTGTAGCCAACGTGTCTGTGTTCCTCCAACAGAGCTGCCAGGCATCTGGAATTCTCAGTGACTGTCCAAAATACTCAAACTCCACCTGGACACCATTTCCAGGAGGGAAAAAAAAAGAGCACATGTTAGGAAAAACCTGGACCTGGACATAGGCAGTCCAGTACAATCAGAATAGCTAACTATGAAAAAGACCCATTAAAATAGATTATGTATTTTGTATTCTGTGTTGTCTGTAGCGTACCTGTTAGTGTGATTTTATAGTTATTCTTTAGAATAATTATTTCATCTGTTTTTCATGGAGTATCAAAAGAGACAAAGCAAAAGTCTCTTAAAATATATTGGGCTTCAGGCTTCCTACATTTCAACATTTTCTATAACACAGAGCTATATTTTTCATGCTGTTCCCAAGGGTCATTATCACATGTAGTATGGACGCATATGCACAATAATTTAAAATAGCTATAGGGGATCTGTAGCTCCTACTGCAGTTACCGAGTAAGCTCCGTAAACACACTTTTCCATGTTCAGTATCTTTTATGTTTTTTATATGTGGAAAGCAAATCACTACTTTTGTTACTTTGCAGCATTAAGGTAATGGCCCCTTTGAACATGGACATGCTGTGTTGTAATAATAGTACAGATTGCATATTATGAACCTGTGATACTCAATGCATAGTAAACACCCCAATGGAGAGTAGCTTCTGAGAATGTGCAGTAGTTGCTTTAAAACCACATCTTGTCCAATTTAAATTACTTAAACACTACTTTACAGGCTAATTGCCTGCAAAATTTCATTATAAAAATCACAGCTGTATTCCTGTGCGTGTATGCATATGATTTTGTTGTTTGTTCACTTTTTGTTCTGTGTTTGAGAAAAGTATACATCTGAAACACACACACAAATCATTTTGTTTTTCCCCTTGATTCACTTTTCACAGACAGAATAATTAGAAAATGGTTAACACAGAATAAGTTCAGGTCTATTAAGCTAACACCTTCCACGCCCTGTTTCTGTGTAGACTATTACCATCCTAGCAGTACGGAATATGTATGTGTATACCAGTGCCTGAAGACACACATGGATCCAAAGCATGCAAACTCAATATAATTCATATAAAAAAAAGGACAATGTCTATTCTTATTTGAATATAAAGAGCCACAGACTTCTTCAAATGTGAATCAGAAAATCCATTTGACATCCGTAAAAGTTCATGCACTGAAACTAGCTCATAGTTTACAGTTTGTGGAAAACAGATGTTCTGCCCACACTTGTAAAGGACACACATACAGGCACCTGTGCATTTTCACTACACTATTAAATTTACTTTCACTACTAAATTTGATTTACAGATGCCTTTATTTATATTTTTTTAGTTTAATCTGGAGTTCTACCATGCTCCAGAAAGACCTGTATTTTTGTCGAACATTCAGAGAGCAGACTGATATTTTACATAGAATAAACTACTGACAACTAAGTTTGTCAGAGGAAAGGACTATCTAGCTGGTGCCTTAAAAGTCATATTCCGTTTCTTGTGTAGACACAGCTAAACGCTGGTGGTTACATGAATGCTCCTAGCTGCAATGGCAGTAATGGTGATCATGGTATTTGAGCAAGATAAGTTTGTGAATCGCACCTTATATAGTAGTCACGTCCAGTCAATGAATCACTTTCTTTCTGTGACGTGTCTCCAACTGTAGGCAGTGCCAGATGCCTCCATAAAAGGCTGGAAGTATTCAAACTGTAACTACAGTTGCTACTAATCCTGTGATTGGAGGGGGTATTCTGACAGACACTGTTTAGTGACTTTTCAAAAACACCCCTGTGACTTAGAAATTTGAAAGTGTCTTAGACACTTAGAAAACTCAATAGAAACTATGCACCTCAGGGCCAGATTTTTAAAGGCTACTATCTTCCATTGATTACTGGAATTAGGAACCTAAATACTTTTACAAATCTGGCACAAGAGGCTAAATCACATCTGAAAGTCAATAGGAATTAGACTCCTAAGTGCCTAGATCAAATGAAAAAAAGATGTGTTTTAGGAGTGAGAATCCTTATAATTGTATTCCCGCTAGTGTAACTGCAAATTATGGGTTCAATTATTCCACTTAGGCCAGCTCAGAGGAAGAAAGTGGCATGAAGCTGCATTGGCTCAGAGGAAGGCAACCACTCCTAAACTATTTTAGGAGATACAGCATAGAGCTTCATGAATTTTTGGTGTGAGACACAAACAAGTCTTGGTTTTAAGCTGTGCTATTTACACCATACAGATAAGGACTAATGACTCTCTTAATCTTTATTTAAATAATTGTTCAACATTTTTTTAAATGTACTAAATATTATTTCTTGAAGTGATGAAAACTTACCTAAATACCTCACAAAAGTAGAGTGAAATATTTTTTTTGGGTCCAAAAAGCCTAAAATGTAAAGACCAACAGCAACAATGATGCATGTTCCAATGAAGTAAATTAATAGGACTGAAAAGTAAAATTCTAATCAATATGAGAACCCACCGTGAACAAATGTGGCAAAATTGAGTCAAATAAGATAAATGTGCTATGAGTCTAAAAAAGTAAAAGGAAGAAAAGAAAGTACCAACAAGAAGGAAGAAAGGATTTTGGTAAGAATGCCTCAAAAGACAAATTAGAGTAAGTAAGTAAGTCATAGGCACAGAATTATTCAATTTATAGTGTTTCCTAGTTCCATATTTAGATAGGAGAGTTAGCCCACCAGTAGCAATAGGACTGTGATTATATACAAAAGATATCTTTCTTCATATAAATCAAAGAGTTACCAGTGATTGAAATGATCTGGCAAGAATATTTAAAAAGAAGGACAGGGAAACAGGCGAGCAGGAAGGCGGTGATGGGGTTCCAGGCGTGGCAGGCCCACGTAGCCTCACAGGTTCATACAAAGGGATAAGGAGAAAAGCGGAGTGGTAGCATCATAAGTGGGTTTTGTTTTTGTTTTTTTTTTTCCTCCTTTTCTCCCTCCCCTCTCTCTCCCAAGTATCATGATGTCTGTGGAGTGATGTATGGTTCAAGCTGTCTTAGAAAATGCTAAGCTGACTTAAAAGGGCAAAACCTCAACAAGAAGCCCTGTGCGGAAAAGGGACCCTGTCTTGCAACATTTGCTTAAGGTAGGAAGGAATTGAAGGATTTAAGGTGAGGTCAGATTCTATGGCAAGGGATGGACAGTCAGACAGCAGGCAGCGTGGACCCACCCAAACCCACTTACTGCAGTTCAGGAGATCTCCGTTCTTCCTGATGCAATCCTTCCATGCAACAAGAGGGTATCTGCAATCTATGCTTGTCGACAAGGGCAGAACAGCAGAATTTCAAAAAGATGCCCCTCTTTGGTGGCCATAGGGAATCTAGCTACTTTAAAGAGCTTCTAGGTCCTATTAGCATAGGTTCTTGAAGACAGTAGCCTCACTTAGATGAAGCTTTGATCTGTATCTGATATTCCTTACAATTTACCTTCAAGACTTCTCACCTCTACCTTTGAAAATAAATCTGGGTTCCTTCTATAGCCAGGATAGGAATAAGCATCTTCAAAGAGTAACTTATTTCATTCATGGGTATATATTTAATGGGATGAGTGCAAATTGCTCTCTGGAAATGTCTTCTTGTCTTTGGCACAAAGGTGGATGCATCTAGGCCCCCGTGAAAAGACTGTGTAGGAGGAAGCAATTCTCTGCAGATAGAACTTTGTGTTTCAGAAAGAAGCATTTAAGAAATAAAGTTCTTATTGACTGACCTGGTTCTAATCTGCTCTCAGGGTAGCTTTCATAATGGAGGATCTAGTTGTCAGGCTGTAGTCATAAAAATAAGCTTTCTTCCCGTTCTAGTAGGAAGAAACATTTAGCATCCTTTCAGCCTCCTCTTTTGCAGCTTGTGGAACAACAGACAGCTTAAACTCTATTTGTCTGGCTCTATTAATGCAATAAAGCCATCCTCTGAGAATTTCCAGTATTGCAATACTTCCACAGTGAGTACCACATTTCCCATACAAAATAAATCAGAAGTCATGTAATGCTGCAATGGAGTCCCGTCAATATGGGTTAAGAATACAAGAGGATTTATGAGGTGCCAAACTTCTGATACCACAACACAAATAATCCTGAGTTTTGATTTAAAAGCAATGACCTTTCAAGTTTGCTGCTTGAATATTATAAAAACTTGCTGCTAATTGTTAGGGCCATTACAATCATGGCTTAGAATCATGGGTTAGAAAACTGAACTTAAGCTTGTCTTCTATCCTCTTCATATATTGAAAATTTATAGTTGCAATTCACATCCTGCCAAATCCTTTCATCTGTAAAATGACAGGCATGATTTAACCATGTCACTTAGTTGTTAGGATCAGTGAAATTCCAAGGCTGAACTCCTCCATATTTCTTTTAACGAAAGACATTTTTCAAATAAATAGTTCTTTTTTTTTTTTTTTTTTTTCCCAGTGTAATGAGATATCCACATTAATTGCGAAAATATTGCATGTAGGCTCCATGGTTGTAAATGGAAAAGTAATTAGTGTTTGAGAATCATATGGCTTCAGTCCTTGTAGTTTTAAATACTTAATTGAGTGTTGATCTTGCAAACATTTATGTATTTGAGTGCTGTGATTAAAGTTAACAATGCATCTAGAGCTTGCTAGATTGTGTCTTTCTGTGATATATTCAAGCATTTCCTTTTGTAGTTCATATGATACATACAAAAGGGTTCATTTATAAAATCAAATGCTTTCAGTATTTGCTTGCTAAGAGATCTCAAGGTACAATCAGTCATGAAAGAACTGCTTATCTTATTGAAGCCTATAAAATTCATAAGTTTTATTTCTAAATTATCTGAATATTTTTCGCTTACGCAAATTGACAGTTCAATTAAACATCTCAATTTATCAGTTATTAGGCAATTATTTCTAATTAATCTTCAGTTTCTTACTTTTGTTTTCATTTGCCATAGAAGACATGAGATTTCCTTTTCCTACAAATAAATGATCACAAAACATTAAAAAGCTCAATGAATACCTGTCATTCATCACTTATGATGCTTAGAACAGTATTTTTCTTTATATTGTTATTTTGCTTTTCTGGGTAGAGTGAACAAGTTATCACATGATATTTGAATAGCTAAACAGTTCATTCTTTTAGTCTATTATACAAAAGACTGACATTACTCTGAATTCATCAATGTTTCTGTCAACTGGCTTTTGTCTGCTTCTCCCATATTATGGCCTCTAAATGATATAAGCAATAAATTATGTTTCTAATTTCAATAAACAAGACTCAATCATAAAATTATGAGATGCACAAGGATTTTTCTAGTAAATATTTATTCACTCAATAAATTAGACTTTTCCATGGATTTTACGATACACATAAAGAAATCATTAAATAGGTGATAAGAAATGCAGAGATATATCTTGTTCTTGAGTGAACTTTATTCCCTTACTCCCTCATAGAATTATTATTTTATTACAATTTATTGGATTAGGGACTGTAACTAAGAGGTAAAAATTGTTAATATTAAACAAAAACACACCTTTCTTTTGTCCTTGAAGTAATTTTAATAGAAGTTTAGTAACCTTCAAGCTTTGCCATAAACAGAGTACCGAAAGTATGTGTTATTTATATATGTAATTCCCTTTAGTACTA
Source organism: Crypturellus undulatus (assembly GCA_013389825.1). NCBI lineage: Eukaryota > Metazoa > Chordata > Aves > Tinamiformes > Tinamidae > Crypturellus > Crypturellus undulatus. The sequence continues at coordinate 285,758 of VWPW01011473.1, forward strand.
ATTAAAACAATAATTATGTGTGCAGGACTTTCCCATGTGCCACCTAGTGAACTGTCTATGATAGCAAGTTTCCAGTCACATGCAGAGAACAGCATGGAAAAAGAAAGTCACAATACTAGAAAAAAAAAAAAAAACAATGAATGGGCTCTTCTGGTTTAATAAGAAGAGAGCATGGTGAAATATGTTGCATTCTTGGGAAGCCTCCAATAAATATTTAAAGAAAAAATAAACAACAGTAGCTTGTATGTTTGTCTGTGGTTTCATAAGACAGTGGTATCATTAGTTTCTCTTAGGTAGCTAACAGTGGACACTTGACAACTCAACACCATTGACAGGAGAAAGGCTGGCACATAACCGTTTTTCTTCCCTTCTTGCTCAGCAACCACATTCAGCTTTGGTGTTCATCAAATCCCTCTGGAGTCAATTCAACTCACAAACAGTGTACAAAGCTAACCAAATATGAAAGGGAAGGAAGAAAAGGAAGGAAGGAAGAAAAGGAAGGAAGGAAGAAAAGAAAGGAAGAAAAGGAAGAAAAGGAAGAAAGGAAGAAAAGAAAGGAAGAAAAGGAAGAAAAGGAAGGAAGGAAGGAAGGAAGGAAGGAAGGAAGGAAGGAAGGAAGGAAGGAAGGAAGGAAGGAAGGAAGGAAGGAAGGAAAAGATCCTCTGAGGATTTTTTTTATCTGTCTGGAGAGGGATGCAAACAGCTGACTTCTTAAAATAGACAGCTAATTGGGAGATGAGTAAAGAGTTATGAGATAAACCTCAACCTTTGTGGAACAGTGTTCAAAATAGATACAAGCCAGAAATGAGCTTGCATCCATTACTTTGCCTTGCAACAGACGCCATAAACATTTGTTATGGAGCTCTTGGCTTGCACAGCAAGGCAAGAAGAATAATTTAATTGCAATAGGCCATACAGCTGTAGAGAAAGATAATACATACATAGATACATTAATTGAATCCTTCCCAACATCACAACTGTACTTGTGTCAAATGACATTATTCTCATATTCTTTATATATAAATCTCCTTTTCCCTCACATATGCACTTCCTTGCCTTGCACTATGACACTATCTACTTGCACACAGCCCAGGCTTGCTAAGCTCACCTCCATGTGACTTCTCCCACAGCTTTTTGTACTTAGCCATCTCTCTTTGACTGCCTCTTATCCCTGTGTGTCATCTACCCTTTCCTCTGATCTTGCATGAAGCATCCATGAAGCACTCTTCTGCTTCTTTCCCTCTATATTATTTTTCTTGTTTCTCTATTTCTTTTATCTTTCTGTCCTCTGGGCTAGTCTGCCTTTACCATTCCTCTTCCTGGCTGGAAGAGTTTTTCTACATAGATTTTGGCTAGAAATATCTTACACAATAAGAATTATTGTTCTTTATGTTCTAAAAAGTACTAATGAACTCCTTTTTTCCTTTTCCTATTAATTAACCCAATTTCTCAATCTGCTTGGTGTTTTCATTGACTCCACTGACAGTTGTTTCCAATGCCAACTTGAAGTCATAGCTTTACAAAATATGCTCAATTTTTTGTCTTAATGGCTTAATTTAATCTTGTAATATTATGTTTAGTTATGGTTAATATGTAAAGATACCTAAACCATATACTATTTACAGAATCAATTTATGTAACTTAACATTTATTAGATCCGCACATTTTAATGTTTTCCAAACTCCCCCACTTGAGACTTTCTTCCAAACTTGATTAAATTTCTGTTTCATAAAACTGCTCCAATCTTTCTCCTTTTTTATCTACACTGGAACTGAAAATGATACTCCAAACTTCACTAATGTACTCTAAGCTATGCAGCATAATTGTCTAGCTTGTTTAACATGACATTCCTAATAATACAACCCAGACAGCATCTACGGTATTTGAAATATGTCATGTTTTTGACTCATTTAATTCATCATCCACTAAACTACCTAGGTCCTTCTCTGTAACTGTGAAGTTAGAGGTTTTTAGGTTTTATATGTGTGAATACGGTAGTTTATTCTTTTCAGAAATGCTTACATAATATTATTAGACTCTATTTTTTTATGGTATTATATCATCTCTTTTATAATCACTATGAGTATTTTTTCTAATTGATAAGACAGTCATACCAAGAGTTCCTAGTCATGGCTATCAACTTTCTTCTGCTATGCAGTGTAGTGATGAGGTAGAAACAGACTCTGCCATTTACAATTGTCTTGCACCACCAACATATTTTGATTACTTTCAGAACTGTATTTATCTATAAATGTAATTAACATATTCCCAACTTTAGCCTCCAAGACATTAATGAAAATATTGAATGATATCAAAGCCAGAAGAGATCCCTGAGAGACCCAGCTTAATATCTTCTGATGCTGATTTTGAGCCATTAATAAGTATAGTAGAAGAATAATTTGTACTGACTAATTCACAGGTTGAGCCTTATTTTTTCACGTTTACTGATTGCTAGTGAGGAGATCTTTTGAAATGAAATAATACACACATTTTGACTATATAGCTACTGTGAGAAAATCTTAATTACTATTTTTCCTTTGAAATAAGAGAATTTTCAATGAAATTTAGTATGTTTAAAGTTGCATACATTGACATCACACTTTTAGGACCTCCATAAACAGAAAAGTCACAGAGCAGAAAGCAAAAATGACCATAATATCTACTCTTTATTAATTCCAAATACGGATATGCACAATAATTTATCTGTCTGGGAGAGGCTATTCACTAGTCAAAACGGTATAGCTACTACACACAGCATTATTCTTAGCGCACACCAGTGCGCTAAATTAAATGTGCATGAGAACATTCTTGGGTGCTGAGGCCAGCTGGCACGATGCGGCCCACATCTATGCTAGTAAACTCTCCTAGCTCCAAAACAGCGTGGTTGCATGTAAACTGTTTATTGGAAATAAACTGGTCTGTATAAGCTCACGAACTGTCTTTGGAAATGGTTTGACACTGCACTGGTTGGCATGAGCCAAAAGTATGCCAAGGAACATTTAACAGTTTACTCATATAGACAATTGCATTCCAGCATCTGGAGACACTCTCAGGTATGACTGAATTTAATACTATAGATGTACTTTAAAGGTCTACACTGAATGTTTGTGTGGCTAGCTGGTGTGTTTTAAATTTACATCTCACTATGCTGTTAATTATTTGTTTTAACTTCCTGAACTGTCTGTGTACAGGCATGGTCTTAGTTCCATTCTCCAGCGCCGCCTTCAATATTAGTTTTACCTTGAAGCATAGTCCCGAGAAAAATTAAGTCCATTGGTGGCCCATAACTCACTTACGCCTTTCAGCCAATTTCACTGACTTTTCTGTTGAGACAGATGACATCAACCGTCAATGGAAGCACATAAAACCCAATAAATCCAATATTTCCTGAGCAATCTAGAAAACAACTAGATATCTGTGGCACTAAAGAGTAGGAGACTGCTATTATCACTCCAAAGAGTGATTTATGGAAATATCTCTTAATTAGATTTGCCTATAAACACTAGAAAGACTAGTCCATTCTTAAGCTCCATTAGAAAAATATTCCATATTTTAACTTGGTTAACTTGTCATCTTTGTCAAATAAATCATGATAAATTCAACCAACTTAAAAACATTTTTCATTATATGCATGAACTACATCCTCTGGTTGGTCTCTATCACTCTGGTTGGTCTCTTTAGTACTATTTCATGCACTATTTCATATGTTAACATCTTCTCAGAACTCCTATTAAAATGCAAAAACAAACAAACAAGAAAACAGAAATCATCTAGTATTGTGCATCTTATCTGATCTCTTTCTCTTTGCCAAAAAATGTGAGAGATGTTGATGAGGAACAAAAGAAAAGAAAAAAAGAATAAGGTATTCAATAGAGAGCGACGTGAAGCCTTCACTTCTGAGAATTTTATTTTGCATATCCCTGTATTTTCTTTTTTCCTGACACAGTTGATGTTTTTATTACCTGATATGGGTGGCTTGGTGTTACATTTGTGATGATTGTTAGGCCTGTATACAGCTGCTGGATGGCAGATGTCTGATTCCTCTTGAAGGAAGTGAAGGAATATTATACATGCTTTTCTTCCTCAGGAAAGGCCATAATTTGAGATTGTTCCCTCTATCCAGATTGCAGTTATCATATGATTGCATATCAGCATAAAGGATGATTGGAATTGTTGAGTGACTTCAAAAGTTATTGGGAGGAAAGACAGCATAGTAGCATAAGCCATCCTACTCCAATAAACCAGACTAAAATGATACATCTGGAATAGATATCAAAACCTCTCCTTATATATTCATGGTATATTTTTTATAGATTTCAACAACCTTCAGTTCATAAACTAGAATAATTTCCAACTAATCAACCTTAAATTTCTCAGTTTTTATGTAATCTGACATAAAAATCTTGTTACACAATTCTTTTAATGTTATTCAGGATGTTTTACATTATTAGATCTTGACCAAGAAATATTTATATAAAATGGCTCTCAGCCAATAATAAGCCTTTTGTTTAATAAAAATACTCGGTGAACAGTTTAAGAGGTGTCTGTGTTTAATGGCGAATAAAACACTGACTGCTTCTTTCTAAAGCCAAGTTGCTGTCTAGCTTGAGGTGCTAAATAACATAGAGTAAATTTTGTGGTCTCTGCTAAGCTCAGAAGTGGAAACACCAGAAAAAAAAATCCATGCAGAAGGGATTTCAGAGCAGAACATAGCAAGTGTACAAATGCATGAATTAATTAGAGCAGTGAGTCTATAGGACACTCAGAGTGATGGAGTGTTTTGATTTATATATAAAACAAGATTAGATAGCTGAAAAGGCTTGAAGCAGTCTACCCTACCCTTTCTCCTTTTGGTGGCTAGTGCTGTTGGCTTAAGTTGCTCCAAAATAGCATCCCTTTATGGTTAGCTTTTTGCCTTAATGCATTACTAGTAAACTATTTTGGATGAATAGCATTAGAGTTGATCTGGCCTATAGCATATATAGCCACTTCTAGGTGAACGGTAGGAGGAAATAGATGCTTCAGTCAGTAAAGTTTAATCTATTTGTGCTCATATGTCAACCTCAGTATGAAGTGCGATGAGATTAAAGATAAAGTATAAGGTGAGCTCTTGAGCAGCCCTGATTCTAGCTTTAGCCTTAACTTAAATTTTGGCATGCAAAGCACTTACCACTCACTCAGCAAAGTAATTTCTGAATCTTCTCCGCCTACCTTTTCCAGTTAAAAACCAACAAAGCACTAACTAGCCTTAGAGATCAGCCCCTTCACACTTCAAGGCTCAGCTATTATAGAAGTGATTTTTGAAGGCAGTGGGACTTCTCAGCAAGTAATGATTACTCACTTGTGCTGTCCTGCTTGAAATATGACATTTATGTTACTTTTTTTTTTGTGATTAGCAGCATTAATACTATTGAAGGAGTGATTTTTCTACAGCATCCTGAAATGAACTAAGCAATTAGCAAAGTTTTTGCTCTTGTAGCTTCATGCAAGTACCACAAAATTGTTGACAGGCTCTGAAATCATTATGACAGGCCTTGGATCAGAATCTTACTAAAGAGTTTCATACGTTCTGGTGTATCTAGTGGTCCCCCTGCACACACATGCACATTCTACTCCCCTTTGAAATCCCGGTTTCCTCGGAGTTTTCCTACCTTGCTGGATTCCTCTGTATCTAAAAGTTCCTAAGGTGGCCTGATGAGAACCGCTTTTTTCCATAAGGCCAAGGCTCCACCAGGTATTGCTCATTTGTTCTAGTGAAGAATTCATATCCCCAAATTCTTCCAGATCCATTTCCAATGCTGTCTTTGCAGTGCCTGAGGAGGAGCCAACATGAGTTTCAGGGACCCTGGATATCTTTTGTTGATGTCATGTAAACGTGAAAAGCAATTTTCCATCAAAAATGGGATAAATTAGATCCCCAAATCTATATTCTCACCAAATGTGTGCCACCCTTTAGTGTTATCTTTCTGAGCAATTATTTGTCTCAGCAGCAGTAGGGAGCTCTAGTTCTGTACAAAATTTTATAGTACTTGAAAGGACACTTAATCAGTGATTCATTTGTAATTTAATTTTATTATACTTTAGGATATTATAAATACAAATTTAGGGACTGAGCCTGCAAGTCTTTATTCATGCAAATAGCCCCATTGCACTCAGAAAGACTATTTCTGTGATTACAGAATGAGCTCTTAGTTTATTGGGAAGCTACACAGCTGTTAATCAGACAATATCATTTTCATAATTGTTATTCAGAAAAGGGATCTATAACTGTGTCAAGAGGAAAGAAAAAATTCACATAGCATCTGCATATGAGATAAATTAAAGTCATATAATAAAATCACTTATTTTGTTGCAATATGTGAATAATGATAAATTTTGGTGTACCTTATTATTCCCCAAATTCTCTGTCTTGAAGAGAAGGCACCAGCAGTGCCATGAGAATGTAAGCCTGACTGCCAGATGCAGTCATACCTGCACGTTATCAATGCAGTTCCTGCCATTGTTGCCAATTGTTGCTATCCCACATATATCCAAGCACCTTTTCGGAATACCATTCCAATGACAGTTTAGATGCAGCCAGTCTGTTTTGGCAGGCAAGACATTGAGAGAAATTGAAAGGAGGACTCAAATCATACCATTTTGACTCAGTCCAGAAAATAGTAAACAGTCTATGCCCTGTTGTTCTTTTTATCTTTTTTTTTGGTTGCTAGTATACATGTAACCTTAACCTCCTCATCCATCCATCCAGAAAGACAACACCAGAAGGTGATTCAAGCTGAAATTAATATCACTGTCTTAATTAGAAATATTACATCACTATTGACCTTAGAAGGAGCCTTGTTGACTAAATTAGAGTGGATGCTTATTTTAGTCGAAGTTCAGTGAACTTAAACTGAGTCAGGAAGGCTGGGGGGCTCCAGGGCAGAGGTGAGGAAAACCCAGAGGTGGCATTCATGCTGAAATTCATTATTGTGGCAAGCTGTGAGGGAAACTGAGCGGTAATTAATGGGCTTGTTCAGAAGAAAAATAAGCAACTATATATGCCTACATAATTGTCTGTTATCAAGGCTTCTATTTATAAAGTGAGCATATTTAAAATATTATTTGAACATATTTTTGATGAGGTTTTAACTGAAACTCGCCTGTGTTATCCTTAGACATAAATGAGATTGCATACAAGGTGAGGTAGGGCTTCTGAAAGTGTAAAATGTAACATGTAATTTCAATCTCTTATCATTTTGCTTTGCCAAAAGTGTATTACTGTATGGCTATAAAAGGCAAAAAACTCCCATCTTCTCCATAGTATCTTGAACTTGTTCCTTACTTTTAAAAGCCCAAAATATCAGACTTCATAAGCACTGAATCTGATACATTACATTTCACCTTCACTACATCATCTTGGTCATCATCATTCATGAATGATGGACTAAACAGGGCATGTGACAGTCACATGGTTTGTACACTCTGTCTAGGGCTATTCCCTTCTGTATTCATGTTTCACACGTCAGACTTAAGGACAGACTTTTCAAATCACCTGACAACAGCGAATGACTGGTAAGTAAGAATACAGCTTGTAATTCATGCAAAAGTGTTTTCATGGTGACAGCAAATCTTTACATGTCCTTTCTGAATGAATATTGTTGACGTGGAACCATCAAGATTTGTGGATGACTGTGTGCAATGACTGACAAAGTGCTTGTGCTGCTATGGGTAAATGTAACTCCTCAAAGGCTGCATAGGTATTATCAGAAATACTTTAATGTTATGACATATTGCTGTCCAGCGTCAATACTATGAAGTGTCTGACAATTGCAGGACAGAAACGGAGTTGTTTCCTCCATAAGTAATGCAGTTAAGAGTTGTTTCTCATAAAAGTCGCTCAAACCAAGTACAGGAGTTGTAATGTGACATATTATACAATACGAAAAGTGGTCATAGTGCCTTGAATTCACTTTAGGCTCAACCTAAGAAGAAAAACCTAGAAGAAAAAAAAAATATAATGCTCTCTGTAGATGTATTTCACTTAGCAATAGAGCTCCAACACTCTGTGAACAGCCCAGGCTATGACTCCAGATGGTAACCTCTTCAGTAACAGGGCTTTCCGATGCAGCTTGCAGCAGTCACAACTCCATATATTTATGGAGTTGGGAAGAACATAGAGTCTGCTAAAATGCTTTATAGGGAGATATGTTAAATAAATTTAAGAGTTCTACACAAACTAGCCATGTACTCAGCAAAAACGCCAATGTGATATATTCATCTGGAACACCTGAGTTAACTCCTTTGAGATATAAGAACAAGCTCATAGCTGATTGCCACATTTAACATAACTAGAAAACACTAGGACTTTTTACTTCTGATAGGAAGTTTAAATTGCATGCATTCACACAAGAAATATTAAAAACATGTTCTTAACAGTAATGTAGTAGCCAATGGAATAACAGCCACTATCCGACTAATGAGTAAAGTAGCATTTTCAGTTTTATGATAGATTCTGTAAGAGTGCAAATGTGATATAAGACATCTTTTAAACTGTAATTCAAAAGTTACTGAGATTTTGTGGTTGAATGTCAGGTTTCCAAATTTGTTGTCCTATCAAGGTATGTTCTTATTATACATACATTTGCTTAATTATCTCACTACTAGGGTATGAGAATCATCTTTAAATAGCCTAATTTGCCTTGTTGTCCATTACTGGTTCTCAGACTACCATTGCTAGCTGCTTTTCTAGTCCAAATACTAGTGAATTCATAGAAGATCCTTAATTTAAGGCCAGATTGAATAATGAGGAGGATTCTTTAGTATATTATAATCTGTGGATACCAACGCTAGAGACAGGAAGGTTAGGATGAACTTCAAGAGAGTAATTAGGAGGCAGTAGTCACATGGCCCCATTTCCAAGCAAACTCTGACCTTAACAATGATCTCTGTGTAAAAATGTTAAGAAAATTTCCTATCCCTGTGCTAAAGGATGCAATCCACTTGAAAGACAGATGAACAGCCAGCAGAAGGATGGCTGAACATGCAAGCTCTCCTAAAGACTTGTAAAATGCAACAGTTGAACTGCAAATGAATTTGGATAAGATAGCAGAGAATCCTGTTAGTCACTATGCATTTAAGAGTGCATGGAGGATCTTTAGGATGGATCAGCTATTTCTGTTTTTGAGGCGTCCCCAAGCAGAACCAGTGCAAAAGTAGGCAACATTCTGCAAAAAAAGAATAAAAATTAACAGTTTTTTCTTCAATCAGTAACTCCAAAGAGCACAGTTGCACTTTACTTCTTAAGGAATACTTTAAATATAATCTCTTTTTCTCAGAAATCTTGGTTTTCTTAAGAATACTATTGCAGAAAAAATTTTATGTAAACCTCTCTTAAAATAAAACTGGACAATAAATCATAAGGGGAAATAATGAAATAATAAAAAAAAAGTTGTTAGTTTCATATTATTCTTGGCTTTAGGTCAGGGGCATAAGCAAAGGTGTGAATTACATTGTTGACAGGTGAGAAGTTAAAGACAAATGTGGGTGGCTAAAAGACCAAGCTCCTAGTGGTAAAAATAGTTTCATGACTAGGATCTTGACTGCTTGTGCAATAGTGGGTGGACAGACACATACCTTTTAAAATCTACCCTTACAGCATGTAGATCAGTAAACTGTGTTTTCCATTTGTTTAGGTAAGTTTATCTAAGTAATATTTCTGAAATATAAAGTCTCCTTCTAGAAATCTGTACATATGTTCATCAGCTTCAAGCTGCAAGGTCTAAATTCTGACATAATTTCACATTCCAAACTCCCACGACAGATTATATATTTAAAAATTTATTTGATTTATTTTTTAGATTTTGTACATGGAGTGTAAGACAGTATTAATGAGCACAGCATTCAATAAAATCCACTGAGATAATAATACTTCAGTGAAATATCTGCGAATCTTTGTTTAAAACTTAGTATTTTAAAGCACTTTGAAAACACCAATTGTGCCTCAAAGAATAAAAACATAAAACACAGAAACATAAAAATTTTATCATCTCATTTTACAGAGGTGGGAATGGAAAGATTTGACTCATTAATTCAAGTGTAGCAATATTTCAGGATATTCCACAATAGTTCGTATTTATGCAGAAATGAATACACACAGTGAATTCACGTGGCTGTTGCATGTGTTTGCGTCCTGCACCTACCTGGGTGGAATGCCAAAATGACACATGGGCAAGAGGAGAAACTACAGTAAGCTTCAGTAAGTCTTTTTGTACGGATAACTGTAAGGCTGGGGCTGTTCACAATGTAACACACACATCACTCAAAATGGTGCTCATGATTGACAGCACAAAGTTTTTATCTTTCTTTCCTGAGTAGGTTATGAAGGAGTCTATATGATTGCATCAGGATCGAGACCATTTTCTTTTTCCTTAGTGTCAGCAGCTTCCTGAAGACAGCACTGGATTCCAGCTGACCTGGGTTTCCATTCTCAATGCCAGACTCCTTAAAAAAAAAAAAAAACAAAAGACATCTTTGGCCAGTCAGCACTATGCTCTCAACACTATCAGATGCTTACTCTACCTTTCCTCCAGCTCTCCTAGGACTCAGGTCACCAGCAGTTTTGCATTAGAAGTCACAAATTACATTTTTCAGAATAAGTTAGCTAAGGTTTGAATCATAATCACATTCTATTTCAGGCTTTCCCCATTTTATTTCAGGTAATTTTCATAATTGCATATTCTACATTTTGAGTTATGTACAAAATATTTAGTGTCCTAAAGTGCTGAGTAGCATTGTTTTGTGCTAGAGAACAGATATCTTCTTCAGTGTTTTTTCATTGTTTCACACAGATATTGTAAACTAAGTTAACAAATACGTGTAAGGCAGTACAAAATAATCCCATGAAGGTTTCACAGCTAGCACAGAGTAAAAACACTGGATCTAGTGAGATCCCTCACATTTTCTGAAGTTCAGAATCATGTCTTTGGTGTGATGAATACAGACTGAGATCAGCACTGGAGACGAGCACCTCCAAAGGACAGTTTAACCTCTGTATTTCAGGTGCCCAGTTTAGAATGGGTCATAAAATTATCTTCTCATATCAATCTATTTCTCACCATTGGTTATGGGAAAAACATATGAACTACAATGGAATGGCTTTGCTTTCTTAATAGCTAGCATTGGGTGAGCTGAATGCCATCTTCTGAGGTAAATTTGTATTCCTTCATTGATTTTAATGGAGCAACACGGAACTGTGAAATATGTGAAATGAGTTTTGATCCAGAAAGAGGAAGTACTCAAATGAAAAATGAAAATGTGCATGGAAATTGCAAGTTATGACTTTCAAGAGTATTAAAAGAAGATAAAAAGGGTTTGAGTCATTAGCAGTAATGACTCAAAGTGTAGGTACGGCTAAGAAAGAATTGGTCAATTATTCAGCTAGTGGCAAAGCTAATAAAAAAATCTTAGTGGGCACGAATGCTCTTATCTTTGGCACTTTCTCTTGCAAAGTCTAACTGTAGCATATGACAAACACAATTGGCACTGATCACATAATGGCTGAAATTCAACTTAGAATAGAAACACATATAGGTTAAAAATTTAGATAAGCTTGAAACATTCTGAATAATTTTGCCTTTAGGGAATTGATTAAAGTAATCCTGTATTTATACCTGTTAATACTCTTTGGGAAATGAAGAAGGACAACAGAACCATCAAAAACCTGGAAAAGGAGGCAAGGATTCCTCCTTGGAGACCACTTAAAGGACTTCAAGTGTTAAGATGGAATGTATATAAAGCATTTCAGTTTAAGAATCAAAAATCAGCCAATCTATTTGTAAAAATTCTGTTTGTAGAAAATAAGTCCATAAGTAAGAGCCAGATTTGTTAAGAACAATCATTGTTAAGAACAATGAATGGTTACATAAACTATTCCTTGTGGAAGAGAGAGGTGAAATATGTTGTTTTTCTTCATTGCGCTAGAACTTTTAATACTGTTTCAGCTGACATCATAATCAAAGTAGGGAAACACAGTATTGATAAAACTACTGTAAAATGTGCGGACAGAGCATCAGAAAAAAAAAAGAATGGTTACATATTGTTCACTGTCAAAGACCTTATAAAACCAGGTTATACAGATGTCTGTTTTCAGTTTGATACCATTTCTTTTTTAACAATAATTTGGAGTATATTTATTTAACGATAACAAGCTGGAAAAGTTGCAAGTGCTTTGCAGGGCAGGAATAGAATTCAAATTATCATGACAAGCTGGAGAAATGTTCAAAAAATAGAAAACAATTTAGTAAGGATGAGGGCAAAGTGCTGCAGTTACTAAGAATATTCTACAAGATGTGGAATGATTGTCTAGGTAGTTCTGCAGAATGTCACCTAGGGGATATTTTAGTTCTAAAAGTGATTATCAGTCAACAATGTCACACGGCTGTGAAAAACTCGCATTTCTCTGTGTTATATAAATAGGAATTATATATAAGAAACAAAATAATCCTTCCACTACCCACAAACAGACTCAATTGGGAACAATCCAGAGGACAGCAACTAGACTGATCAGATACTTGCAAAAAAGAAACATAAACAAGACCAAATAAAAAAAAAATCTAAGATATAGGAAGTAAGACTGAAATGAGTGAATCATTAAGATTTGATATAAGGAGGGAAATGACAGCAGACAAATATATAATTACACCTTTCTGTTTGAGGAAGTAGCAGCTTGTTCTCTGTGTCCACAGGGATTAAAAGGTGAATGAATTGACCTGGATAGCAGTAATGGGTGAGGGATGTTTAAGTTATACCTAGTCCAAATCTGATAATCTGTGAGGGTAGCTAGTATCTAGGCTAACTGGAATGTATCACAGTAAAAAAGTATTTTCCTATGTTTAGATGGAATTTTCTGTATTTCAGTTTGTGCCCATTGCCCGTTGTCCTTTCACGAGATCTTCAAGTCTGTATTTTACTTCATGAATTATAAATCTCTTGTTTCTGGGACGTCACAAGAAAGCAACCCAGGACAGAAGGGAGACAAAAATTTATAACTTAATATTAGCAATATAATATCTATCAGAAATCCCATTGCATAAAGTAAAAAAAGTATTGCATGATATTTCAGTCCCATCTTTCCATTTGAAGTCAGTGAGAATCCAATACTTAATACAATTTTCAGTGTCTGGCAAATTTAAAAATTAATGTTCCTTTGATTTGTGAGTGTGAAAACTTCATAATACCTCAAACTTAAAGTTTAATAATAGAGGATATTCTTTTGTACATGATGAAATAACCTTTATCATATTGTCATGCAAGATATGAAACTATAAAGACTCTTGAAATGTGCATTATTTTTCCCCTGATAATAAAGATCTTATTTTCTTTCTTTAAAACAATGTTCAGTCAAGAAGTTCAATGAGGAGAAAAAGCTGCTTTTTAGACTGAAGTAAAATGTGAGAAAGTGCCCAAATGAAGTTTATTATTCTTATTTATATTATCATTCTTCTTTAAAATGAAGAGAAACTTAAAAAATGTAAAATTGAAAGTGCACAATATTTTATCTGAAAGCAACAGACTATTTGAATTGTTTGTAATGAAGTATTTTTAATAGAATTTAAAAGTAAACATTTTGATTATTTCTATTACCTTAACATTTTTAAATAGTGAAATGTTTATGATGTATTTTTTCTGTAGGGGAAAGTAGTGTAAAAATTATTCCATGTATATGCTTTCATTGTCACAGAACATCTGATCTGAACCAAATTAAAGCAGGAATGTTATATGTTTGAGTTCATAAGGTACTCCCCAGCTAACTGAGACAAATTAACATAGCTAAAATGTTAGGCCAAGACTACTTGAGTTCTTATCTTCATTGTATATTGAAAACAATTCAAAGGTCCTTTTCACATCTCTTTTATTAGCTCTTCCTCAACAGGCAACATTTAAGATGACCTCTTTTCAATTAAGTTCTAGAGTTTCTCTTTTCTCTTTGAACAGATTGTTTCATAAACACAAGTGTTTGATTCTTAGGAGGAGTACAGCTTGTTAGATTACTTAGTTCCCTTGGCTGACTCTTGAACAAACTATAAACACAATTTTAACAGGACTTGATAACTCAGAACACAAATCACTTCCATTTCCACAGTCATTCTTCTTGCTTTGTACCTCTGCCTCCTTCAGTTATTAATTTTTTTGTAAGTGTGTCTACCTTTTATAATAAACAGACTAAATCATGGTGTATCTCATGGTGTACTTACCTCGACTATTTAGACTCAGTTTACTTCAGCTGACAGAGAGGGAGCACTATGGTAGCATTTGGTGTCTCAGCCATTTGCTGGATCTAGTCTCATATTGATACTAATGAATAAAATAATATACTGCTTTGCATACAGAAGGCCTCTACAGGGCAAGACTTATGCAGGCAAAGTTTTAAAGTGTTTTATCCACTCCATTTTTTTTTTTTTATGAGAGTCCTTCGCCTCACTTGGATAAATACTTACGTATTTTTAATTGTGATGTTTATGGTGTTAGTCATGGATTTACTCTTATATTTTAAGTATGGAGTCATTAGACTGAATTTCTCAGAAAAGGGAAAAGAATAAAATTTATAGAATGCTTATACCTGGAATTAGATCTGTTCATCTAATACCTTTTTGAATAATTTATTTTGCCAGAAATGGTCAAATTCATCAGATAATCTGATCTGCAATGAATAACTCAGCTGTCTTGACATGACATACTATTGCCTTCAGTTCCTGTTGCTATAGTAGGGCTAAAAAGAAAAAAAAAGAAAAAAAAACACAGAACCACCCACTTGCCAGTTCTGCAGGAAGGGAATGAATTTTGAAGTTTGCCTTCAGGAAAGGTGGTTACATGTCTGGAATAATTGCTCTGTGAATCAGAATAAAAAGTTTTCAGATGACTTCATCCCATTTGACTTTTGCATACTACTCTGGTAAGGAGAAGTCTGATGAAAAACCTGACACCTTTTAGCACTAGTGGGCGTCAATCTAAGCACTGTTGCGTGTACAGTTGAAACAGATGGAAGGAGGGAAATTGCAGCATCTGTCACATAGGCGGCTATGAAATGCATAAACACTTCTATGAAGGTGAAAATCTGCAGATTAGTCTTCTGGTTGCAATATAGGATCATAAGGTCTGGCCTATAAAGCTAGCTCCCATATGAATCATTCTCACAGGTAAGAGTCACCAGTTTCCTCACCTACGCATAAGTTTATCCTTTTCTAGATTAGGAGCAAGCAGAAGATAGTCAGTTATCAGTGGCTAGAATAGATGGCTGTTAGGGAGGTGAATGGATAATGCTGACAAATTTGAAGAATAGCTGCGTGAGGTGGTCTGGTATGTTGGAGGATGGCAAATGTCCATAAGGTGCTATAAACTGCCCCTAAGGTGCTTTACACTGTCTTACTTTTAGATACTGCTAGTATGGAGGTCTTCTGATTGTGCTGCTGTTAATCTCTAGGCTTTTCCAGAGGCAAAGTTCTGCCAAATATGTAGATGTAAAACAAGACATAGGAGTTTGTCTGCATCATAATTCATATATAAAATTCTGTTACTATTTTCTACTATTTGAGGAATTGTCTCAATGAATGATTTTTTTGGTGTTTTGACGTATCTTTTTGGTTTTTGGACGTGAACAGGTAACAGTGGAAATATAGTTCAAAGAAGACAGAATGAATGTAACTGTCCAAATTAAGTGAGATAGATTTAAACAAGAGGGAAAAAATATAACAAAAAATGAAATAGATGAAGAG
This sequence comes from Crypturellus undulatus, assembly GCA_013389825.1. NCBI lineage: Eukaryota > Metazoa > Chordata > Aves > Tinamiformes > Tinamidae > Crypturellus > Crypturellus undulatus. The sequence goes on from VWPW01011473.1 coordinate 301,510, forward strand.
TGTGTTTGAAATCAGAACTGGGAGCCTTGACTGCAAATAAACTGAGCTATGTAGAGATAGAAGTCACTCAGTTTAGTTGAGGTGAATGAATAAACTGGCAAAAGTCAATGCTGTTAAACCAGACATATAATGTGGAGACTTATTCCCTTGTCCATTCAGCTGACAATGAGTCATCTTACATAGCAAAGAGTAACCTATTTGCCTTAGAAATCACATAAAGATGGAAATTAGATGATTATCAAAATGCTAATTGTCAAATATGATATGTAATTGGAAATGTAAAAATTGCATTTTAATTTCATACATTAGCACATCACTCACTGCTACTGAAAAATAATGTCTTTCACACAGAAGGTTATCTGACTGAAACCAATATGTTTTTCAACACCGACAGCGCATATAGCATCCAATTCTACAGCCAAATATAATGCCACAAGGTGATCAGTGTGGTACCATAAAAGATAGAATGAGTTAATGGTCCTTCATCACTCCATTGCGCAATTCAAAAATTACTTTCAGCTGTGTGTCCAGTAACAAAAAGCTGGGGCTTTAAATGAGTCTTCTAGTTGTGCAGGGCACTGCGATGAAATGTGAAAACAAGGTGCTTCAAAATGAAAAGTCATGATGAGCTTGGTGAGCTTCCTCTTCTCTCCTTCACTCTTCTGGAATGACCAGGAAGGTAAGGTAATGTTTTACTGACATATGGTATAATAAAGAACTTCCAGCAAATATACCAATTATTCTTTGAGAAAGTATTTGAGGAATTACTCCATGTAACAAAGGAGTTTTTAAATATTGAACTTCTGATATTTACAAAAGGTCAAATCTCTGTGAAGGTTGTGATTATACCTTGTGACTTGTGGGCATCCAATTTTATACTCTATCAACTGCTACTCTATCTCTTACCTTAGTTGATACTTCTTGTATTGTTATTTCTGTAAATTGACACTGGCAATAGAAATACAAAGGGAAGTAGCCCAAAACAGGGAATCTCAAGACAAAAGTCTCGAGATAAACGCCTCAGGGCAACAGTGTGCAAATAAAGAGCAGTTCTAGGAAGAGATTACCTTGCCTCAGGATTAAATTCTCTTGGACTGGAAATGAGATAAAGTCTCTTGTTTTGAGGCAGATTTACTTCAATTCAGCAACCTTCCTGATGTACCCCTAAATGCTTCTTTGAATTAAGAGGGAATTCTCCATACTGTTCTATTCATATGCCTTACCTTTACCTTGCAAATCATATTTCTTGCTTTCCAAATATATCTTGTTACTTAAATAATAATTTTGTGTCCTTGTCTATAACGTCAGTCTGAAATTATATAAAAGCTAATTCTCACTATTTAGCATTTGTTTTAACATGTTTCTTAAAAAAATAGTATTATCGATATAGTATTATTTCTCATCATCAGATCATTATTTCTGCATTATTGACAGTGTACATACTTGTCATTTTTTGCTTTTAGTAAATTAACCTCTCGTTCAAAATATTTTTTTTTTGCTAGCTCATATGACAGTCTCAGATGTAATGGGCTACAAAACTCAAATCTACAGTTCAGGAAGTCAAGACTAGGTTTTGTTTGGATGATGTTTCAAAAATTAAATTCATTAAGTTTAAATAGTGTTTGTTGTCCTTTACTATACTTTGATAATTAGCAGTTGACCAAAAATTGGTGCAATAATTCAACCTTCTGAAAATATTGACTACTGAGAGTACAATTTTCTTGGAATAAATATCATCTGCTTGTAAGAATGCCAGAACATGAAATAATTAAGTAGAACTTTGCCAGTGACTTCACTAAGATATGAGCTGTAATTAAATAAAGATCAATTAGTAAGTAAATGATGAAAATATTGATGTAGCTTTGCATTTAGATTTGACAATTCTTTTCCTGATATCTGCCAATTGTGGAATGTGCATAAGATAATAAACTCATTATAATCAAGAACACTTCCTGAGTAGTGTGGTAATCTTTCAGTAATCCTTGCCCAGCAAAATTTGCTTTTTTTCTTGTGACAATCAATCAGGGTATCTTGCAATACAGCAGGTTAATCTAAGAAAAGAGTCGTGCAGCATCTCCGTTTTCTGGTTCTGAATTATACTGTGTTTTTTTGTTCTGACCCAGTACGGGCTTTCCTATCTTCAGATATGACACTTGAATGCTGGAGTTCAAATAAAATGCTGTAATGATCTAAAGACTCTGGCACTTTCATTCTCTGCTTTAGCATTTCTTTATTAGTTAATAGATCTATTTATCTTATTAACAGTGTGGGATATTCAAGTGCATGGAAAAACTCAGAAATTACAATCTCCAAGCTAGGGAAACAAAGGAGATGTAGTCTGATGTCCCAAATAGGATATCCGTTTATGTCAGAATTACTTGTGCAGAACTACACAATTTTGCACCGTTTTTTTAAATGATTTTTAAAAAACATTCTTGTGTTTCTTTTTAATAAAGATATCCTATTTGCTTATTTATTACAAAATTAAAAGATTAAAATTTAGATTAGATGAAAACTAAGATTATTGAGTATATCAGGAAATGTCTACACAGCCTGGCTAATTCTTAAAATCTTTTCCACAGCTTCAATTACTTGAGACAGGTTTTTGAGCTATATACTCCTTGCTTCTGACTATAGTAGCATTGCTTACCATCCTGTTCATTTTATCGTGAGATTATCTCACTTTACGCATTCTCAGAATACAATAAATACACTATTTGTTGAAAGAAATGAGACTTATTTTAAGCTGATGTTAAGTATATTTTAAACTGGTGGTGCTTTGGACATATGGCTCTTCCTAACAGGACAGAAATTAACAGAGAGAAGACAAGTAGCTTGTAAACCTCATCCTTATGTAAGAGAGCCATTACTCACATGGATGATCACACTGAGTTTTCACTTTTTACATCTAAGAACTGCTTGTAAAATATCATTATTCAGTAATCAGAAGATAGGGACACAGGATAAATTTATGATAAAGAAGCAAGCCTCCAGTGGGAGTTTTGTCATGTACAATCTACCTCAAGTCAGTATATGGAAATATTTTACTCATATAGTCTTATGGTTCAGATTTATTTTCATATGGCATTTAGCTGCAATGGACATAGTTTGTTTGACGCACTAGAAGTAGGAATCATATTCTAATTCTAGCTGAGTATTTCTGTGAATTTTTAAAGATATGGCTTTGTCACTGTGTTGGAGCTTTTCAAGAAATGTGGAGGTGTGTGTTTGAAGTTGGAAGATGACCCATAGTACTGTATAGTACAATACTTACTTTTTTTTTTCCGATAACAGTTCATGAAGATGAACAGAGTTTTTATCTATTTGCTCTGGTTAACTGAACATAAAGTGTATTTATGAATAATGATCTCAGCTAGATCGATCTATTAAACCTTTCTTACTTCAGATTCTCAATATCTTTCACAAGGATATTTGCAGAGCACAACATAGTACAACACTTTTCCCTGGAGAAAAAAAGTACACACAACAAACACTGCAACAAATATATTTTTTTTCTCCTCTAAATACCCTCCAGGCAGTGTGATTTTTAACTCTTTTGAAAGAAATGTTTTTGCAATGGAGTGTAGGTCAAAATAAGAATGGAGCTGAGCCGGGAAAAGTAGAGAAGGAGAGGATATTTATGGGTAAGTCTAGGGAGCAGTGTCTGCCAAGCATAAAAGATCCAAGGGAAATCAAGTTCTGATCATAGGGTATCTGTGCAAGGATTAGTTGCTATCCTTCTTTTACCCCTGGTAGCAGGAACTCCAAAGCTTTTTTTGCTAATGGGTTCTCAATTTTTTTTTAGCTTAAGTGACTGTCCCTGGGCTCCCTCCTCCTTCAAGCTGACAGCCTCTACCTGCTTAATGCCAGCCATACTGTGCTCACGAGGAAAACTCTTGGGGCCCTGTAAACTGCTATCTAAGGTCTGTTCTTATTCCTGCTGTTCTCAGGGCCTCAGTACTTCTCCCTGTGTTTCTACATTTCCCTCCAAGCAATGCAGCAGAAAGAGCTTTTGACTAATTCCATTAAAGCTATTGAAATAACATACAGAAATGCAAATAAATGGAACAATTCAAAGGAAAAATGTTTTATTTCCCTTAAACACAGTATGCCATTTCTTGCTAGTAGACTCATTGTACTGTTTCTGGGGTGGGGGTGAGATGGTGAAGGGAATAATTTAATCGATTAGAAATAATTTTATCTTAGAGAACAGAGAAGAAATCCAAAGTATGTAATAATAAGGACCCAATAGATATTTATTTCATTGGCTACACAGTCTAGTCCCAGAAGACATCCTCTTACAGTCACACAAGAGGTATGCTGCCATTCAATTTGCCCTGAAAACGATACAGTACCCCTCATGATACAGTTTTATACCAACTCTTATTTTTATATTAAGTAAGGAATTCTTTTGGCTTTTTTTGTTTTTTACTTCATAAATCATTCACATTACAGAGTAATAATTCATGTACGTCAATCCATAATCCTTCACATTTACAGTAATGTAAAAAAAGAAGTATATTTAATTTTTCCTGAGATCTCTTCAGTTCTGATCTTCCTGAGTTCAGTCTCCCTCCAGTGCTTCCTGATCTTTTGAAGCTTCTTGTTATTTGGCCTTTAAAATTCAAACAATTTTCTCTTAAGCTTTCCTCTTGTAGGATTATTCCTACACCTTAGGAATGCCATGCCTCTCAGTTTTAAGTTCCATTAGTGTTCTGGTTATAGCTGTTATCTCAAATTTCTTTTCACCTTGTTGATCCGGACTGCTTTCCAACCAATTCCAGTCTTCTTCACACACTGAAGCTGTGCCTGGAATGCCTCTGTCACTGTCTTCCAAACCATGGTCCATCTTCTTTCTCCTGTTTTTCAACAGAAAACACAGAAAAATCACAAACAGAAGGTTGATGAGACAAACACTATCCAGGCGATTGCACTAGCCTTATAGGTTCATTAATCAACTTAAGTGTAAATGGCAATGCTCCTGTGACTGAGGTCACCTTAAAATTGTATCATGGATCTCATTCCCTAATTTTTATTTTATTTATTTTAACAGGAGAGAAATGATTGGGTTGAACTGGAGATGTGTATGTCATAAATAATGATGAAGGGAGATCATCTTCTGACATACATTATCCATTTTTGTACTTTTGGACATTTCATTTAAATATTTCCATGACTAAGAATAACAATAGTTCATAACTGTGAAAAAGAAAAAAAGTAAAATTGCTTCCACTGTGATTTAAATGTTAAAAGCTTTATAGCTTCAGCTGGTGGTGATATTTGTAAGAAGAACCCCTTACAGACAAATGAAAAACACTCTGCTTTTGGAGTGAGATCATCTCCTTAGGATGTGCACAACCACTAAGAATTTAAGGAGTCACAAAGGTAGCATTTACGTGAGGTAATAGTTCCCTAATTGGAGAAGGAAAGTTAGATGCATAAATATAGCAGCCTTCCCTTTGCTGCTTTCTGGAGAAGACATACAAAAGAAAATGCCTAACTTCTACTAACTCATGTGAATCCATCCGTGGATAAAATGCAAACCCACGCTAAGCCTCATCAGGTGACCAAGACGCCAGACTACAGAGAGACGACTTATATCTTCTTAATCAGTGCAAAGAATTGCATGAAAAACAACGAGGTATGTACAAATATCCTTCCATGAAAAGGTTCATTAAATTTGATATACACAAAAGCTGATGTATTTTATACTCATCTTTTAAATAAATACAAGTAATTACAATCTAATTTTATGGTTGTAGGGATTTCATACTGTTTAAGTGTTTATGTCACCAGAATAATGTAGGTGGGAGATAAGAATTTGTTCAAACTGAAAATTTGAGAATTCAGGAATGTTTTTACCCAGCTTTACCAATAAAGGAGGTTTTAGCAATGTGCTTGGCTGTGCATCCATTGTGTGCGTCTCCAGCAACATTTTGCAAAAAGTCTGTCAACTTATTATTATAATATCAATAGTTTCAGTTGCAATATTGGAGTACAGGAATTGCATAATTATGCAACCTTGTAACTTTTGGTATCTTACTTTTAAACATACATAGTCATAGTTGTAGAATTACAATATCCTCCTGTCTTGCTTTGACTCCTGCTTATATAGTGCACAGAATTCATCACTAACTTTTTAATCTACTAAAAATCAACGTTTGTATGAATGTGTATTTTCTGCATCAAATCTTAGTCATTCATAATTTTTAGACTGTATAAATTTCCATTTCTTTTCCCAGAGAGCTTGAATTGTTTCCAAACTTTATTATTTTTTCTACTTTAAGTAAGTTTTGGGATATTCTTTAATGGAAGAACATAAATACACTATCTATCTATAATTTTAACTCTCAGGAAACCATTCGTTTTTCATACCTGGAGATTTTTAATTTTTAACCAATTAAAACTGCTAAATACACAAGTTTGCTAGGAAAAAAAAAATATATATGTTACCAATAGAAAAACAGAGGGCACAGCTATCTCCAGTTTTGCAAAACAGATTTGAGTGGGAGCCTCAAGAACCTCTATTTCACTTCCTTCCTCAACACTTATATGATAAAGTCCTTGTCAATTCAGACTGACTCTTTTAAAGATGGCTAGGAATGGAGATTCCATAATCTAACCACACAATCTATTCTAAATATTTTCTCATTAATGATATTAGATTTTTTTTCCTAATATATAAGTTGATTTTTTTTTCTGATACCTTACTTTTGGTCCTTTCGATTTGTTCTTTCACTGTCCTTTCTGGAAGCATAAAACTGCTGTCCTTTCTCTTTGCAGCAGTCAATGTGTACACATAGGCATAACGTGTGCTCATACGTGAATGTATATATAATTATATAAAAATACATGTATGCTTCTCCTCTGCTCTTTCTCCAGTTTCCAAGCGTTCCTCTTGGCTTAAAGTAGATCAGCTCATTCAATATATCTTTTATAACTCATGATTTTTAGATTTATGTTTGGTTTTGTTGGTTTCCTCTGGCCCACATTTTGTTTGAAATAAAAACCCAGTATCATGCTTGGTATTCCAACTGGAGTCTTTCCAATGCCGAATAGGGAGGAAGGACTGTTTCATACTTTTATTTTCTCATCATGTTCACATATGATATCTGCATTTTTTTGCAACAGCCTGATATTCTTGGCACATGTTCAGGCTATGATACTGCAAAGCCTCCAGCTTTTTTTTTTTTTTCTTTTTTTTTCTTTTTTTTCCCTAATTAACTGATTAACTGTTATTTAACGTTATCTCCCTTTTCTCTTTCTCCTGAATTTGTCCACGATTACTACTGCCTTATTTACTGCTTATTGCATATGTGCCTACAGTCTCAGGCTAATTGTTCCTCTTAATTGTTTCTCAATTTGTCAGAAACATTTTGGATTCTAATCTTGCCCTCCAAAATGCTCTCAGGTTTGTTTCATCTGAAAATATAATCATCCAATTAATAAGGAAATTGTTGATGAGAATTTGGCCAAATTTGGACAAACACTTGCACAACCTCACTCAATATGTTCTTTCATCTGAAAGTGAACAGATAACTGTTCTTTGAGTATGTCACCCCACAAATGTGTCTTGTGGTGGCAATGACCCCACTTTAAGGTGGCTCACTTGTCTCAATCTCTAACCTCTTCTTTCTCTGTCCTAGGACACCAGTCTACATCACAGCTGGAGTTATTAATTGTCCAAGCTCACTGTTGACTTTTCTTCTTAGGTATCTCAGCTTTTGAGCTTCACCTTTGTTAGTACATGAGGGGCTGGTAGGAGGAATCTCCTGGTGAAGGTCATGGGACAATAGCAAACTGGCCAAGATGAAGATATGCAGTTCCTCCTTCTCTATTTCAAATAAAGTTTGAAGGAACCGGTACAGAAAGAAAAATGTACATTTCACAAACCAGACAACTAACATGTTTATGTGGTCCAATGGCTTACTCAAATTCTCTAGGATATGAAGATTCATTTAAAAACAAAAGCTAAACACATGTCCTTTGGCTTCACTGATAAATAGCAATGTAACATGTGCCTTAGTGTACATGCATCTTGAAACAATTAATCAGAGACATGCACTCTCCTGTTTCTAATTAGCTGATTGGAATATCAGCTTTGAAGCTCAGCAAAGGCATATTACTGTTGACATTAACTATTTATTTCCATTTTTTATATTGAGGGCTTAGAGTGATAGGATTTTAATAGTTCGAGTTGGAAACTAAAGATTGTGCAAAATCTGAGGCATGAAAAAGAGTAGAGGAAATGATAGAGGGTAGAAAAATAAAAAAAAGAATAGAAAGAGTAGTCAAGGGAGGGTCAGATTTTACTTGTTTACTAATAAATATGACAAAAAATAGACTATAAACTAAATGTCTGTTTTTAATTTCTATGGCAGCTTTCTAATGACATTTGTGGTAATCTCCCTTCACTGCTGAACATGTACCCCGAATTTATTCATCCTGATACAATTAATCATATTTCAGTATTTCCCAAATCTAATACACATGTAAACCTTGTGAGTCAGGGAGATAACTGAACATATAGAACTGACTTTTAAGTTAAGATGTTTAAAAACAAATGGTCTTTCTCTTTGCTTGCTGCTTTCTGAGCCTTTGGGGTCAACCTGGGTCATGTTCCTGGGCTGTGCTTTGCAGCCATGAGGACTAGAATGATTTTTGGACAATACAGACATTCTTGCATATGCACATGACTCCAGAAGGGGGAGCTTTAGGAGGCGCAGTAACAGCAAAATCAGCTAATTTGTAATGAAATGTTAAAATAGTTGTTCTCTTTCAAATAAATCCAATAACTTTGGTCATATAGAAATATAATTTGATCTGGTCAGAACACAGGGCACACTGTTAATCCTTCCTGTCACCAAGAGCTATATCTAATAATTATTTTCTTTTTTAAGAAAAAGCATAGCAAGAACTTAATACAGTCTTAAATCTCGGAGACAAATATACTTAAGCTTAGACACAAGTTTAAATACATTTGACCTAAAATTGTACCTTGCATTTTTCTAATAGCTCTCAGTGTGAGTGCCTTTACAAATAAATAATGAATTGTCTGTTTTCCATTCAGGCTGGGTAACGATAAAAGTACATGATGCTTTGTTTATTGATAGCTTACATAATGAATAGAGACTACAAATTTAGGTAGCTTCTAGGTCATTTTAACAACCTGAGTTTTTTGGGAGGCCAGTATGAATTCCTAGTTGTTGGAAACGAATAGCCTGCAGGTGTATTGCAGTGTGTTTATGTGCACATGTGCATTACACATGAAAGCAAACAGAAAGAATGCTTGAAGACAAAAGAAACCACAGATACATTTATAATTAAGCCCTTGGTGAAAGCTGGTAAGAGGACTTTTGAGGGCAAAGTGATGATTAGGAATATAGGAATAATAATAATAAAAAAAAAGATTGTGAATCAACTAAAGCTTTTTTAGTTCCTAAATTTCTGCTTTAGGAGATAGATTGTCCTAAAGTTTTCAGAGTAACGAGACTTTTAAGATCATTAGGAAGAATACATTATCTCATAGCATCATTATTTTTGCCTAATACTATGTACATATATATACATACACACACACAGGTATGAATACTCTGGGAAGAAAAGAACAATTTTTTTTATTATTTTGAGTCTTCTTATAAGAAAAAAATTGATGTTTCCCAACATGTCATCCAAATAAATGCCAAGCGATCTTATATGTTAATGCATATATTCATTCAGCTGAGTCACTTTATTCAGTAGAATTCAAAGTATTCGACTTCTTTAGCAATTTAGAAATTGCTCTGCAGACTGCAAAAAGCTAATGGGAAGCTTTAAGAAATGGAGTGAACACATAGGGTGCTGCTTTTCCATTTTGTATGTAGATTCTCTGACTTCTGTAGAGAGTCTGAAAAGCCAATGATCTGTACTTGGAGAATTAGCTCATTCTCTAGCAATGATAGCAATGCAGTATCTTCTGGACGTGTCCCTGTTAGCCTATATGTTGGAATCATTAAAATATTTACTACCTAAGTTGAGAGATATTGCAAATTCTCTTCTGGATACATTTAAAAGATGAAAAGTCCAGGCTTGTGAATTTATCTCAAACCTTATTCTCCCTGGCTGCCAGTTCATTATAGTTTAATAGATAGTGTTTTAGTTATCAAATTTAGCTTACCATTTTCAAGGCTTGAATGGCAAGGCTTCCAGCTCATTTCTTTCAATTAAATAGAGGTGAAAAAATATAAAAGTTGCCTACAAAGTACATTTAGAAGACCATCATAGAATCAGACACATTGTGACCAGTTTAAGGATTTCAGTCTGTTAAAACTGAGATGGACCATAATACCCCAGAAAGTATTCATTTATAAATTCAGGCAATGATACAACTTACAATATATACAATGGTTTAATTTACAACCCTTTCAAGCACTTTCATTTTTCTAGGTTTTGAAAATTGGCAATAAATCAGAGCGTAACACATTCCAAAGTATTATTTCAAATCACAGCGGATCAGATTTTGGATATACTGTGGAAAGTTAGAAAATTATTATTTAAGTAAAGTATAATTAAACAGAAAATCATTAATTAAAAGACTTAAAAGGTCTTTTTAAAAGCTACACATGGCACAGTCCCTTCTGTAACAGAAAATTCTAGTCAATGGGAAAAATAAATTTTGTTCTATTTTTAGATCACTCTCTATGATCATTATATTTACTCATTATGACTCTGATGCAAAGCCCATTACTTTCAGTACTATTCTTTCTGTTGGCTTGGAGAGCCATTAAAGTACACTCTCCAATATATGCACTTCCAATGTATAACTCCATTTTCTTTGCTGATAAGATGTGAAAAGTATCCATAGCTTTCTGCCTTAGTTTCTAGACTCTAGATACTTTTTTTTCAAAATAAATTCAAGCCTCTTGACAATGCAATTATTTCTGTTAATTATTTCTATGGACTACTTGGATATATTCGTTGTTCCTTAGGGTTCACAGATCACCCATTTTCTATTCACCTGTGTATAAAAAGACCATTACTATTATCTATCTGCTCTAAATGAATTCAGTAGTTTATGTTTAGTTACCAGAGGACATCCAATTTTAATTCAAAGACAACATAAGGCAGAAGAGCTGTGATTTCCTTTATTAGATTTTTTTTTCTTAGAATAACATAGACACTTTTAAAATGCATCTGATTTCTATGCCTTATATTATAAATATTTAAAGTCACTAAACAGGTACTCTACACCCTTTAGAAAGAATGCTTAATTTAAAGAATAAGGGATAAAAGCTTCAAAGAATAATCCAAAGATCAGCCTAAGAAATACAACCTAGGTGTGTGCCACAGTTTTACAGAAATTCATCAAATTCAATGTAGTATGTTGCTAGGTTTCATTCACTAACTCTCCCAATGCTTGTATGGGGTAATGTACCCATACAAAATTGATTTCAAAAATGAGATCACATATAACATTCATAAATTATTAATGATTAATACCACTTTTAAAATGCATGATAATTCTGAAAATTCAGATTAAGGATTTGGTATGCCTGTGGAAGTTCCTGAAAAAAATAGATCCAAAGGGGCAGAGGCAGTGTGAAGGGGAAGCATTGGCTGTGTGGCTCATATCTCAGTCTAGAATTCAAAACTTGTAGATATGAATGCAATTTGTATACAAGGTAATATTAACAACAAAAATAGTCAATCTTGTTGACAGTATGAAGAAAATCTTCATATTTAAAAGATTTTTTTTTATTGGTTAATTTGGATAATCATTTGTATAGATTCTGAAACAAATAAATGTTCACTTTCAATACTACTGTTTTCCAGTCCCTGAGATAAACCATAAATCATTATTTTCAGTCACTAAATCAAATTAGAATTAGAAAAGAAGGATGACATTTGGGTGGAGGAAGGGCAGAAATGTTTGTGAAACTTAGAACCTGGATTTGACTGCCTATTTGACTGCCCACAGCATAGAATTATTGCATAATGCATACATCAGGAATATGACAGTCACAGAATGCCTATACCTATACATACGCAATACCAAAAATTCAAATATTCTTCCATATTCCTCTTCCAAAATCAAAGTGTGTAACACTCCAATTTTGAACACACAAACACTTCACATCATTGCTTTACTTCAAACTTCTTCCCCTTCCTTGCTTGCCTACACTGTTAGCTGAAAGACACTAATAGTAGTGGTAAGATCCTCCACTTCAGTCTTAGCTTAAAGTTTGGGGTTTATGTACTTCATTAGCCCATACGACTTCATATTGGAGAGAGACAGACAGAGAGAGAAAAGAGACCAGAATGATTTCAGATTATTGGATCCCTGCATAGGATCTCACTGTTGCAAGCTCAGTAATGAACAGATTCCCAAAAGTGTTTCATGCTTTATTCTTTGTAATAAGCAGGCTTCTTTAAAACTTCTTGGACAAAACATTCAAGAGCAAATATTTTGAAATAAAAATCATAGAAATTCTTCAAAATATGGAAACATTCCCCCTCCCTCTGTATTTTGCATCTCAAAATCTTGTATGAATTGGCTTAAATTGAACAAAACTCTCTCTGCTGTCTGAAATGTACTCATGAAGTCTTTGAAATGGAAATTGTGTTTTCTGGAAAAACAGTTTAAATGTAAAGGCACAAAGCTGGGTAATAAATAACAGGAAGCAGAGAGCTGAGGACTAGCGGAGTGCTGAAGGTCTTGGACTTTTGTGAAGACAGTGCAAAGCAGACATGAAGGTCTCCAACGTGAAAATGTCAGCATTACACAGGCACTTTATAGTCTCTCAGCACTGGCATAAATAACTAATTTAGTACAGGATAACAATAAGTTGAACTTATGGAAAGTTCAACTATGGAAAATAAAAGCTAGCCCTGAAAATTGGATGGACCTTGATTCCCCTTGTCTTAATTCTAATTGTTTGACCTCTGCCTTAGCTGACTACTTATTCTGATTTTACAGGAACATAAAGCTAAAGAAGTAAACTGATAAATCAGTTATTCTAAAATTAATCTTTTTTTTTAAGCTTATATGATATGAAAGAAGGAAGGAAGGAAGGAAGGAAAGAGAGAGAGAGAGAGAGAGAGGGAGAGAGAGAGAGAGAGAGAGAGAGAGAGAGAGAGAGAGAGAGAGAGAGAGAGAGAGAGAGAGAGAGAGAGAGAGAGAGAGAGAGAGAGAGAGAGAGAGAGAGAGAGAGAGAGAGAGAGAGAGAGAGAGAGAGAGAGAGAGAGAGAGAGAGAGAGAGAGAGAGAGAGAGAGAGAGAGAGAGAGAGAGAGAGAGAGAGAGAGAGAGAGAGAGAGAGAGAGAGAGAGAGAGAGAGAGAGAGAGAGAGAGAGAGAGAGAGAGAGAGAGAGAGAGAGAGAGAGAGAGAGAGAGAGAGAGAGAGAGAGAGAGAGAGAGAGAGAGAGAGAGAGAGAGAGAGAGAGAGAGAGAGAGAGAGAGAGAGAGAGAGAGAGAGAGAGAGAGAGAGAGAGAGAGAGAGAGGGAAGGAAAGGGAAGGGAAGGAAAGGAAAGGAAAGGAAAGGAGAAAGATTTGAAGAAAAAAAGGCAAAAAAAAAAGGAAGAGAAAGAACATCTTACTTCTAGTGGATGACAGGAAATTCCCTTAAACTGCCCTTGTCTTGTTATTTCTGAACCTCTACTGATGACTAGAGGTGCAACAGTTACGTTACTCAATCCCACAAGAGCTGAGAGGATCATTTTACTGTTTCCACAGCTGCAGGGTATTAAATGCTGACTGCCCCCAGTCCTGTGATCACTGCACTGTGTCTAACCACACACCAAGTCAAGTGTTAGATCTGCTGCTGGCAAAGGTGCTCTCTTTCCTGCTAGACTCCAATGAATTTGTGTCCCCTTGCTTTCCTATCCGCCGTCAGCCATGAGTGCCTCTTATTGATCAACCTCTTTTAGACTTCTGCCTTTCTTACACACACTCAAACACATTCATACATGTATAACAGAGAACTGCCTATTTGATTATTTTCCCTTTTTATTTTTAGTTATTTTTTCTTAACCATCACGTCTGATGAAGAATTGTTTTAGAGTTTGCGGACTTTGACGTGTCTTTTTCTTTTGTTATGAACTCCAAGAAGAGCCAAAAGCCATTCTTTTAGTTACAAGCAACAGTTCCGGTTGTTCATTTGATACCCAATTAATTTGTCACTCAGGAAACCCTATTCATTTTGGTCAGTTTAGTGTGAAAAGCTTAAAAGGCATGTAAAAAAAAGTTGGGATAGTTGTTATCCAGCTGCGTTTCAGGTTTTCTAACACCAAATAGAAATACACCAGTAGCTACTGGGGTCAGGGCTGAATATCCTCAGCTTTCTCTCCATGATTCTGCAAGGTTTTGATAATGGAGGATGCAGTCCACTGTATCCGGATCACTTCTTGGTATTATCAAGTGGCCTTACATGATCTCATGAACTCCCTAGATCCTCCCTTTGACAAATTGATGTTTCATTATTAGCTATATATTTTAACGTATAAAATGGAAAGGGAAGCTTTAAAACAGAAACTGAGAAGAATTGTCCACAAAAAGAATTATTGGGACTCTTTTTATTTAAATGTTCTCATTCTCATTTTTTGGTCCTCGTGGGAGGGATTTCTCTAAATGAAGAAATATGTAACAGAATCAGAAAGGACTTGGAATGAGGGACACCTGTATAAGACTATTTGGGGGACCTATCTACATAAGGTTCATAAATTCTTGTGAGGGAAAAAAATTACATTACAGATTCATCACTGCTGTAACTCTTAGTATTGTGATACACTTTCTTCAGATGATAAGGATGATTGATAAGAAATAGTTAACCATAGCCTCATCATGTGGCTCCCTTAACAATCTTTGTTCCACAAAGGCGACCATTTTGAACGAATCTGTTGCCAGAGGAGAAAACAGGTTAAGGAAAATTCTGATTTTCTTGGGGAAAATGGACATACAGGAAGATAGTTTAGTGAAAATCACAGAACACAACAGCAAAGTTTTTGGCAGAGAAGATGATAGGCAATGATGTACTAACAGAAAGTACTGTTTGACAATCAGAAAAACACTTGTTCTGTAAAAATGCCTAACAGCTTAGCTTTAACAGCACATAACACTGAAAAGGAGAAGAGTCAAATGCTAGAGAAGAAGCAGAAGTAATAGGTTGTGACTGCTGACATTGGTAGACTCCTCTGAAGTAGCATGAGGAGCACAGAGCTTTGAGGAAATAAAGTCAGGGAGATTCATATGGAATTTAATATTTTGTATTTTCATTATTTTTTGGTGTTAAGTAAAATACATTGTTTTAGATTCTTTTCGGATATATGTAGATTAGGAATACCAGATGGCTTATGCTCTTGGGTTTTTACATGGGATATTCACAGAAGGGGAATTCTAGGAAAGGCTTTTTAAAATTATTTGGGATCCTGAGGAAAGCAGAATCAGCTGTACTTGGTGGCAGTGTCTTTGGTAGTACTACCACAGCTCCTTTTTTTACAGAAGGGCCATATATAAGCTGTTCAGAGAAAGGGTATCAGAGAGTATAGGGGAAGAGGAGAAGAGTGAATGATATCATCTACACAGCCCACAAGAAACATAAGAGCACATGAGATGCAATAAAGTGAGAGCTATTCATGAATCTTGATGAACAAATTTTTGACTCACACAATGTCTGTTGGGGCATTTTTTGTTTTGGTGATGTCCTCTGGATATAGCTTAATGGACTCAAAAGACTGGCGTCAGAAATAAATCTTACGTTCCATCACACCAGTTTCATTAGTCAGGACTTCATAAATCAGTTGACAGTTCAGGGCATAGTGCCCTCTCTATAATTCACTTCTGAATGATGGAGACCTCTTGAGCAGCCCTTGACAGCCTTGTGGGAATCCCTTCTCAGTGAGTTTTCACATACAGTTGCTCTTCAGCTACTTGTGGGAGTGGGTTGCCACTCATTCAAGGCCCCCACCACACACACAGCAACAGAGCCAATTCTCCAGCAAGGTGGGGTCAGATTTTCCTCAGAAAAGAAGAATGGAAAGACTGCTTGAATGGTTGGCTACACCTGTATCTTGTCCCCATAGCATCTGTTCATTAGCACCAGGGAGCGTTCCTCACAGCTGCACTTCCATTGCCTGTAGCACTAAATAACACAAACGGCTACTGGCACTTTGGTCCCGTGTCCGGTGTCACCCTTCCATGCAACCTCTGGGCATGGCGTCAGAGTTAAGACTGATGGCTTACTATTCCCAAAGGGCAATCTGGAAGCAACTACCTTATCTTGGCAAGCATGGACACAGGGCCTTTTGTGCATGGGCAACGCCAGCCCCGTGCGCTCAGAGGCCCCAGGAGGCTGCTCGAAAGCCTGTAGGACCCACCCCAGCCAAATACATTTGGAGGCCTTGGGAGGCTGCATAAAAGCCTGTAGGGTTCCCCTGACCCAGTACGTACGGAGACCCTGGGAGAACGTACGAAAGGCTGTAGGGCCCCCTCGCACCAGTGCACACGGAGGCCCTGTGAGTCCACACGAAAGCCTGTTAAGGGCCCCCTCCCGACCCAGTGCACACAGGGGCCCAGGAGGCCGCACAAAAGCCTTTAGGGCCACCCGGGCCCAGTGTGCACCAAGGCCCCAGGAGCCTTACATATGTTCAAAAAGCAATGTTTAGAAACAGCAATTAGTCCCTTTCTGTAATGACACCACACATCAGATGATAATTTCTTCCATAAATGAGCTTCTATAAACTTTATCTGTCCTAAAACCAACTGTTTGTTTGATTTTTCTACTGCTTGACAGTTCCAAATGATTGAAATCGAATCTTTTTCTCTCTTCCTGCCTATTGCGTGTTCTTGGCTACTTTGTATATATTTTTCCCAAATTATCTTCCAGGTAATTGCTTCTTTTTCCTGGGTTGTCTTTACCTCTGAACACGTTTGGCATATGTATGGACAACAATAATTCCTGCCTTGTGAAATTTAGCCCTCTGAAACTTCCACTACTGAATGATATGGAAAGAACTAATAAATTAATGGTTTGGAAAAGTAAACTTTCCAGTTGCCTTAAAGAACTGGATGATTCTCATATTCCTACTCTGTGCTTTCATATGCTTTTTTTTTTTCAAGTAGAGTTGTGATTTTTGCATTTTTGAAACTTCTCAGAGTTCATGATTGATATCCATCTACTGTATGTAATGTTTAGGAGAATAAAACTCCCTGAACATTATTATCAGCGTAAATTTTATTTATCTATTTCAGAGAAAAAGAAATAGGGCAATAACTCTGCCGTTGTGAAAATAAATAAATAAATAAGTAAAGGAATTCACTCATCCAACTCACTAATAACCTCTGAAAAAGCCTACTTCTGCAACTCTTTTTTTTTTTTCATTTAAATGGAGTTTTAAAAGATAGAGATCAATATACTGGGGTTCTAGAGATATTATTCAACAAATTAAAATAAATGTGAATTAGTATCTTTATTTGGATTACTGTGCCATATTGCATCGATTGTTCATACATGCGTATATTGACTATACATATATCTCTTTGAAATTTAACAGAAAATATACCTTTGGTATGGATTCTATTAAATAGATAGTACGGGAAGTTGCTTTTTCAGTTCTGTAGGATTATTTCATAGGAATTAATTATGTGAACAGTATGTATGTATAAATTAATTTAAACTATTTATGAATAGAAGCTAGGGCTAGAATATATCTCCAGGTTTGATAGCAGTGTAACCAAGAGCAGAATTTATCCCATTAATAACTAGAAATGGATAAACGTGTTATACCATTTCATTTTAAGATCTTAGTTCAGTGTATTTCTCCCACCTTATAATTATCACAGAAGATTAGAAATATGATGGTGTCTGCCAGAGCAGCATTTGCATATTGTATTATACATAATCTTTGCCCTGTTACAAACCCACTCAAAATTCTCATATTATGAACAGTAAAAGCCCTCAACAGAACATCAACATCAACAAAATGAAGCCTGATTGACTGTTGCACGATTTTTCAAATTAGCATTGTCTAGCAACTTTTGCTTCAGCTGTCTTTTTGCAGCTCTCCTGAGAGGAAAAAGAAAATAAGACTGGCCTTTGCCTCACTTGTGAAATTGTTATTCTGTAAGGAGGGATGATCAGAACAGAGTTGATCATGCCAGCCCTTCTGCTTTCTTTCATAACGTGACTGTAGTGGTGCTTATTTCATAAACAGCCATCTCAGTCATTCCCTTTTGACAAGATTTAGGCTACCTGAAGCCTGTGATGAAATGCATTTTACATTGGCTACACCAGCTAAACAGTTACTGGAGCAGAGAGGTATCTCAGCACTTCCAGTCCTAATTAACCTGTGGGTTCCCTCCTGTGGCATGACTTTGGCCTATTAAATCTTGCACTTCTTGTTACAAAATGGCATATGTTCAGTGGGAGGCATGGAAAGTGCCTTTGCCTTCCAGAATACTGTATCCCACCTCTTGGGAGGTGGAAGCTGTACATCTGAATTCTCTCCATATGAAGCAAGAGCTCAACCCTGTTGATTTTTCAAGTCCTTAGAGGGTCAGTAGCACAACCACCTCCTCTGGCTATATTTTAAAAGAAGTGACCTTGTTTCCAGTGGGATGGAGGCAGAAGAGTGGGATAGTACTTTATGTATTTACAATGTGGTATTTTAGATAGCTATCAACTTTAATGTCAAATTTAAGGACATCGGAGATATGTCAAGTTTAGATCCTACTAGAGTGACGTGTTTAGAAAGTGGGGAAAACCAGGAAAACATTTGCGATGTGAGATTGAAGGTTGATAATGTGAATTCCAGTTCCATTAAGTGCCTATAAGCCTTTAATTTATGCTGGTAAATTAAACTATGTCAGAGCATAGGCACAGACACTGAAAAAAAATTGATCATCTGTACTGTTAAATTGCAAGTGCACTCTCTGGCACAATCTTGGCCTGCTCCAACTAGCATGCTGCAGAATAATTGTCAGGCATGCTTTGGAAATTAGCAGAGAGCAGTGACTATTCCCAGTAGACAGTTTGAATGTTGCTAGTCTGTTTTTGATGGCAAGAAAGCTTAATAGTAAGGATATGCCAGTTGGCTTCAGTGTCAAAGAATGCCCCAGGCTCCGTTTAGTTTACTGGTGTAGATGTAGTCCTATTGGTTCTAACATAATCTAAATCTTACTGTAGTTTGCAGAGAAAGTGGAAGCAGTTTGGGGAGGCTGCCCCTTGTGATTTGGAACTGATTTTGCAAACTGTTATTCATGTAAATTATAACTAAAACAGTTTCACTGATGATAACAGGCTGCCTATGAAGAAAAGGCAAACATTTGTGAGTGAGGTTTTGCAGAGTCAGCACATGGTGGGACAGGTGCAAAAAAAAGCCTCAGAATCTGATTCCTGTGCATTAGTGCATCACACAAAATCCTAAACACCAAAGCAACGTCTTAGATTTTTTTTCCATGTATCAGTTGATTCTGGCCTTTCTCAAAATCGTCACATGTACTTCAGTTTATTCTCATCCCCTTATAGTAGATGATGAAAAATTATGTCTCTAAAATTGCTCACTTCAGTGCTAATATATATATATTGCTAAAATAGGTCTAATTCTCCAAATTAATTGATTTCCGTATCTAAAAATGTATATTCTCTTTTCTTTGATTCACTCCTCACAATCTTCTTCTTCCTCTATTTTTCTTTTCTCAGAAGACCTTGCTATTTTTTTAATTGAATGAGGGCACTTATTTCTTTTTTTTTCAGCATTTTAACTCTATTATGCTTCTTTCATGTTGAAGGTAATGAAGTTTTTCATTTCTGTTTTGTACATTTCTGTTTTGTAGCTTAAAAACAACCTACTGTACAAAACCTCTTCCCCTCTCCTTATCGCATATTGTCTTACAACACTTAGGACCTCTTTCACCTCTGACTTTTTTCACATCACATATATGCTTTCTTTTTTCCAATCTTGGAAAACGAAACAGAAGCAAAAATGACCAAACATACCCTTGCACTTGCTTCAGCATCTTCTTTTCCATTCTGCTTTTTCTTCTTAGTGCAATGAAAATTTAATTCCTCAGTTCTCTCAAAAACTTGTTCAGATAGAGCAGCTGTGCGCTGCACTGACCAAAAAAGCGTCCAGTTAGGATGTCAGATATCACAACCAGTGTTCTGATATTTTCACTCTGTTTTGCCCATTTCTGACTATCTTCCCTCTTCAAAATTGTCATCCTTTCTTTTCTTGAAACAATGTCCTCTTTGCTATGGTGAATCGATCTCTTCCGAGTGTCTGTTGTCCTTTCCTATAGTGACTCCTCTTCATTCCTTCTTTAGCTTTCTGTGCATGTCTCTGTCCTCAATCCTTTCTCATCCTTTTCTTATCCATATCCTATCCATATCCAAATCTTATTCATACTAGTTTATCCACAATTCACAGATCTACCACTTCACTCTAAACAATCTGTTTTTGTTCGAAGTAAAATTTTCAACTGTGTCTCCAATATTTTTTGTGACTATCTAGTTACCTCATCAAGTTCAACATAGCTAGATGAATTCTTCAGGAAAAATCTTTAAGAAAAGAGTCTATGTCCTTCCTTCCTAATCCTCTCTGCATAAGGAAAACACCTATGCCTGTCTCTCAATACCCTGGAATCAGACCACTGCTCTAGGTCCTAAGATATAGGTTGCATTAAAATGTTTTATCTTCCTTTTTGTACAAAAGCTTTATGGCACAGCTTTTCCATTTCATGCTTATTACTCCTAATATAATTCTTTAGGATGTTATATATCTGTTCTGCTACACATCTACACATCTACATCTGTGTTACTCATTAGATTTCCTTCTTAATCAGTGGAGAAAAATAGTTACTTGCAGAGTGACATTCCTACTAAAATACATATGGAAATTAATCAAACAAATCTTTCTTAAAAATTCCTGTATCTGTTGAATGGCAGCAAAGGATGCGTCAGATGACCAGCTCATATATAGGTATTTATGCCACAGATGCCTAAAATTATTTGAAATCAATACGATGTTCTTTTTCTCTTCTCTCTTTAGCACTGTAATGTCTTTCCTACCAAAAGCAAACTCTTTCTTCTCATAGTCCACTTCAAAATACTGGTGCAGGGTCATTCTCCCAGGCTGTAACTTTAACTATATCATTCATATTCATACATCCTTTCATTTGCTGTACCTTTCTCTGAAATCTAATATAAGCTACTTATTTTGCTTACAGCCTTTCATTTCTAATTTACTGTTCAGACACTGCACCTACATCCCCACCCACTGGTGCAAGTCCATATTGTTCACGCACATTTATGTTTTTTCCTTGGCTACCTTGCAAATTAAAGGGAATATTCTCATAAACATCTGCAGTGCTGAGGTAATGACCTTTCTACAAAACTCTATCAAATATCTTCCTTCCTGTCTTGCTAGAAGATTGTCAGGCACTCTGTTTCTGGTACACTGAGACCCCTGCTCTGTTTGTTCAGCTACTCCTTTTATTCCTTAGTCTTTTTTATTCTTTCGTCTCTCTTTATCATAAAAAAAAAAATCAAAAACTGCTTTTAATCTGTATTTGTACAGCAAATAAACAAAATCTGTCCTTTCTTCTATACTTTGAAAATATATGAACAATGTAATTTATATGATGCTTAGAGCTGCATCATATACTCGATTCTCATAGTCAATTCTTGTAGGATAAAAAGGAAAAGCCTACATTTTAGACCAAATTTTGCACCTGTCTCTACAGGGCATGGTAAGCTATTTACAGTAATTCAGGAGCATTCCTACTAGATAACTCAGGAGTGACAAGACTGGATTATGTGTCATATTTTAGGTTTCAAGAAGACAAGACCCATAAAAAAATAAAAAAAAAAATCCTCAGTCAACTCTAGTGTTCTCACTGCACATACTTTTACTCTCATATGTTTTCTTAATGTATATGTTCCTTTAATTTCTATAAAGATAGATAGCAATATTTTGGGGGGTTATTTTATATTTGCATAGATTGTGCACTGAATTAATTCAATAAACTGAAAGCTGAAATAAAAAATAAAAATAATCATACTGGTACTGACATATAAAATCAAACTAAGGAAAATAAAAGTCATTGATATTTCTGGAACACATGACATTTTTAAGGATTTTTTTGTTTGTTTTTTAAGTTGTATCATGACAAATTCCCTCCCATATAGACACTATTGAGTAAAAGAGTATATGTGTTGCTTTATTGCCTTTATCATCCACAGCCAGAAAGCTATCTATCTTAATCCATTCTTTTTTTTTTCCTTTATTTGTATAATCCAGAGACATACGCATAAACAAAGAAATTTTCCTGTCAAGTTTATGTAACCTAGGATGCAAAAAGCTGTCACTTTATTTCATTAAATTCAGATCCACCTTGTATCGCTGAGACATGAATTTGCAGTGACTGATTGAGCAGAAAGAACACCACACATTAGTCTGCAGAGCCACTGCACTTTTTAAAAATATATTTCTTTCCATAAATGTAAGTAAGTGCTTAAAAACTTATTTTATTAAAAATTATGGCATATTACATTTAGGATTGCTATTTGCATATATTCTCAGAATTTAAGTATTAGTTTTTGAAGTGCAATTTTAGACAATTTTTGCAGAGTGAGAGATACAGATTTCATTAGAATCACAGCAAGCTGGTGCCTAAGATTTGAACTCTAGAGAACGAGCCCCTCTAGAATTACTTTAAAATATGTTAAATTACTATCAGGATTGTGGAGGTATGAACTCCACAAGAGAAAACATATATATATTCAAGGTTTTGACCTTCTGAGATTTCATTCTTTGAGACAAGAACAGGATAAAGCTTCCAAAAACTTCCAAAGGCAACAAATAATGCTGCATCAGAAAAAAAGTCAGGAAACATTTTTTCTTGTTTTGATCTGATTGAATTTTATTAAAACAAAACAAAACAAAACAAAAACTTCTATTCATCTTAGGAGGAAAAAAGAGCAGAGAAACACCTGGAATGCTAGTAAAATTATGTTGTGCTCTACTTTCTAAACCTGTAAAATCCTCTATTTTCCTCACTGATATGACTTTTTATTCCTGTCCGCATTCATGCATTCTCATTAGTCTCATGATCCAGGTTCACAGTCCCATCTCCAGGGAGACCTCTGCTCCTGTTTTGACTCTGCCCTCTGTTTTCAAATGGGGAAATGAGCATAATTGATAGCCGTGCTTAGCTCCCTTTGAAGCTCTGGAGTATAAAACCTAGTACAAAAAAAAAAAAAAAAAAAGTTGGTTTGTACGCTTATGGGGGAAAGGAGACTGCAGAAGGACAAAGGAGGAAGGAAAGCTGGTAGATAAAGGAAAAATGGAAGAAAATCATGAGGGAACTGTAACTGAAGATAAAATGCAATATAGTATCAGTTTTCAAAAGAGACGGACAAAAGTATAAGGAGAAAATTCCAAAAGGCAGTTTCTCCAGAGATTTTGTGTCACTGATACTGCTGCTGCTGAAGAAGAATAGGATTTGAAAACCCATCAGAAGCCCACTGTTTCCCGGTGAGAAAATAAATAGTTCAACAAATTGCTCACCTATACCAAAGTTACTCTGTAAAGGTTTAGAAAGTCAGGAAACATGGGGCCAATGAAGACTTTTTTTCTCCATGCTCTTGCTCATCCATTTCTCTGCTTCTCTCCTTTTTTTTCTCTCTCTCTAATCCTATATATTACTATATAAAATATGTATAATGATATGTAATGAATTTACGTGCATTATATATTTAATGCATGCGTATTTGAGTTAAGGTTTCTATCCAGCCTGTCTGAAGTCAAGAAAGAATCTGATTTAGAAGCTGGCTGAAGTGCAAAAGGAGCTTGCATGTAATAACTTCATGCATGTGTATCTGCATGCACAAATTGCAAATTTAGTTTTAATGCTGGAGTATAAAATTATAGATTAAAGGTTAAAAATAATTGAAGACACATCAGAATTTGAAATATTTCCAGAAGAAAAGAATAAATCTAGTAACCCTACTAAAGTCTGGAATGCAAACGGAATTCATATCCAGTATAATTAAACACTGTAGCTATTCAACATCATTTTTAAAATAGGTTTGGATGTAGAATCATTTCTCCTTCTGCCCCTCTCCCTCCTTTCTTTTTTTTTTTTCTTCTAGTGGGAAACAAAAGGATTAGACAGGCTTTGGACGGAATTGCTTGAAAATACTACAGATCTAATGCTCTTTTATCTTCATCCCGGGAACTCTCTATCTGGAATAGAACTGAGAAGTGTGAGACTCTTCCTACTTGAAAAATAGTCCTAGCAAATTAATCAACTGAGTATGGCACTAAAAGACAGCAGTCAAAGCCCAGTTTGCATTTTAACTTTACTACTGTTGGATTCTGTTGAAATGAATTAAGATTATCAGACTTAAGGCCAAACCTTCATGTTTGCATTGACTAGCACTTTGTTTCTTTGTTTCTGGATTTGCATAGCTGCTAAAACAGTGGATACTTCCCCCAATTTTTATTCTCCTTTTTTTTTTTTTTTAATAACACTGTAAAATTATTATATAGCTTATTAATGAGGATCTAGAATCTTGAACTTTGATCTCTGGCAGAGGTTATATTTATTAAAGTGGAATTTTGGTCAATCGATGGGAGCCCATTGAACTGTAAAATTCTTTATTAGTAAGGGCAATAAAAGGTACTGCTGCCTATAGCTCTGTCCTTAAAATGAGTTAAAGAACTGCTTGTGCTGGTCTGACAAAAGCTGATCATTAGCAGAGCTGCTCTCGTTGCTCTCGTTTCATTCATTCAAGGTTCTGAAACACAGTGTAGAAAGGCCTGGAAAACAGACTGCTTCCCTCTTCACAGTGAAGATTACATTGTCAGTAATTTATATACTTATGATTTTACCCCTTTCACTCCCCGGGTAAAGCACAGCGATTTTAACAGCCTGTGACAGCAGTCTGAGCTGAGGTGCCTTCTAACACTTCTCTAGTATGGTTTTGTGAAGATCCAGGACTTTGGAGCAGGGATACCTAAAAGTGACTTTTCTCTTGCCCTTATTGAGGTAGCTGGAAGGAGATTACAGTATATAGTGTAAATTTAATGTCACCCTGGTAGGAGGTGGCAGGTTAGGAATCCTGTCAGTCACTGATTTACTGCTTAACAGTAGGAACAGGCTTTAGAACAAACCCCGTCGGAGCATTATAAAGAGTTCTTTATTGTCAAGGTGTCAGAACACAACACAGTGGATAGCCACTAAGCTTAAAAGTGATTTATGAAAAAAAAAGGCTACCTGGAGATTATGCTATTTCTATCATTTTAAAGGGACATAAAAAAGATCATTTTTGTCATATCTTTTTTCCTGGTCAATACACGAATACACAAAGGAGCAATTTACTCATAAAAAGACCATTGCTGTCACAAAATTGTTCTAATTTCTAATGTTGCATGTAATTTACTGCTGTTACTTAAAATGACCCATGCTGCCTTTTACTAAAACATTCTTTCCTTCTCTCACCAAATTTTTAATTTCTACGTTCAAAATGCTGAATTTTCCCTAAGTGGCAAGACATGTTAAAAATTTGCCAAATAGAGAAATGGAGACCTGAGAGTGTTATTAAAAGCTGTGACATTTTGTAATAACTTTCCATCATTGAATAAAGTTCCAGAAAACTGCAATTTAAGATATTCTAAAATCTTAATACCAATCAATCACATGAAATAATCACATTTGCTCCATAGAACCAACAATAAAAATTACCTTTGTAAAGAATAAAAGTTAGTAACAGAAGTTAGTAACAGAAGTAGTAACTGAGACTTCAGTGTGGATGGATTAATAAAAACAAACAAGCAGAATACCCCCCAAAAAACAAAAAACCCTGTTCTTCAGAATCCCCACAAATTGTGTTTAATGTCATGATCAGAACTGAAGGATAAAAACAACACAAAGCAGAAGAGTATTATTTTTAGCAACAATAGTACCTTTACCAAAGTTTGCTCTAAGAGCTGGTGTAAATCCAGTGTAGACTGTCTATTTTTGCTTTTTTATTATTGTTATTGACTGGAAAGTGCAGCTTAGTTTTTCAGTTAGTCTGTGTAGCACTTTTTTTTTTGTTATAGTAGATGAAACTAGTTCAGACTGAGTGAGAACATTTTATGTGAATCCATTCCATAGACAGTGCAGCAGAAATTATTCTTAGAGTTGAAAATAACCAGTCTTAACGAAAGACTTTTTGAAGTTATGATTTCCACAGAAAAAAAATCCCTGTCTTGAATTTGAAATAAAACAAAGCCTGGCTGAAGCTTCTCATTCATACAGACGAAACAGATTTTTCCAAAGGTAGGAAGAGAGAGGTGGGTTTGAGAGGAGCCTGTTCATAGATAGTAAGTTCATGGTTGGTAAAGATTCAGGATGAGAGCTGGGCAGGAATCCTGGGTGGGAAGGACTCTGGAGAACAAGGTTTGCTTTCATTCAGCTTTCTAGAACCTGAAAGTGGTGAAGATACTGGTACTGCTTCTAAAAACGAGCATTATTCCTCCTTATTTGTGACTAACTTCTCAAAATACCAGTAAGCAGAGGACGGTTTGTTGTTATGGCATCTTCTTTTCCGAAATGTAGACGCAGAAGACTTGGATATTACAGACTGTCATTTTAATATCCATACCTCAGTTGATATCTAACTGTAGACCTCATGTTTATCCACCCCAAAGGCAAATTATGCCTTAGAAAAGCTGCACTACTCGCTGGAGAAGTCACGGGGAGATTATGCAGAGAAGGACTGCAGAGGTTGCTGCCTGCCTTGCCCCATCCAGGGGATGCTACAATGAGACACCAACAATGTAAAGACAAACAAGCTCCTGCACTCCCTGGAGCAAAGCCACTGCAAATGGAGTTGGGCATGGCAATGAAGAGATGTGGGACTCGTTCTAGACTGTCTGGCAAAGAAACGTGTTGAGGCCTGGACTCAGTTATTGCTTTTAACGTCAAGCTAATGCAACAAGATTTTTTTTTTCATTGGGTTTTATTACTTGTTGCCACTCATATTAAAAACAAAACAAAACAAAAACAAACAAACAAAAAGCTGTCTTTTTTTTTTCATGTCATGATTAGCATTCAGGCTTTTAAAAGCAAGATATTGTGCTTATTTATTGTTCAGGAAGCAATAAGTAGAAATGACTCCACTTGACCTGCTATTCTTTTGCAGGCTATGGTACAGCAGGCAGAGAATGTAACTTTGTAGTAAGGATGTCTCATTTCTCCATTTTAGTGTCCAGATGCAAGTGATCTTTTGGGAATCACATGCACTTATTCTCAGGAACAAGTTTTGTCACAGAATGTAGAAATATCAGGCCCATCTTTTGAAATTTGGTATTCCAATTAAATTTGGTATTCCAATATTTGGTATTTGAAATTTGGTATTCCAATTAAAACTATGTGTTTGCCGTAAAACCTATCTTGTCTCAATTTCTCAACAGAGTAGGTAATAGAGCTTCTTTTTAGTTTATCATTTCTCAGAGGTTTTTTTTTTCTTCCTTCCTTCCTTCCTTCCTTCCTTCCTTCCTTCCTTCCTTCCTTCCTTCCTTCCTTCCTTCCTTCCTTCCTTCCTTCCTTCCTTCCTTCCTTCCTTCCTTCTTCTCNCACTAGCTTCACGAGTCGAATTTATAAATAACTTTGGGAGGTTTAGCTAGGTATAAAAGCAAAGACTAAAAGAAATGGAGCCACAAAACTTTAGAACCACTGAGAAAAAAGGGGATATCCACTGGTTGATATCTGAATAGGTATACAGCGTTTTTTCACCTTATGCCATTTGTACCTTCAATGACAGTGACTTACTATTTCTGCTGCTACACAGAACCATGTCTAGAGGGTATAGGAACATTCCTATCTACGGGATCGTACAGTACCCATTGCTGTCACTATCAAGAAAAATTACTAAAGTATAGGTAGATATCAAGGGGTTCGGAATCATCTTCTAAAGACTGAGACAATGTGACTGTTTAGCATCTCAGTTCCAACTTTTAGCTTATCTTGGTGTTTGTTGTAATTTTGGCTTTGGGTGAAATTCCTAAAGTATGCAATGTAGCTTACTTAGACTTAGCAATGTAAAAATATACTCTGTTTCAAAGAGTATTATAAACTGATTTCTCACATGAACATTTTACCATTTGTAATAATTTATTCTCATTCTTATTTTAAAACATTTTTTTCCTTTGTATTACATAAGTTTCCGATCTCCTTATTGGTTATGTGATAACCAATATACAGATACTGTTATTTATAACTAGCCCATAATGACCCTTAATATCTCACCTGATTTGCTCATTGCTTTGTTTTGTTTTTAAGCAATGAGTTAATTTTTCTATAAAGAGATGCTTTAGAAATAGATGCACAAACAAATATCTGCAGTCTTAATCAATCTCTGTTTTACACCATGGAATAAGTTTAAAAGAGAAAAAGCATAATTTGCTTTAACTTTAAAACATATATGCAGAATGTAAATAGCACCGATGTGGTATTTTGAGTGATTTCGGCCTGGAATTCCCTGAGTGAAGATCAACTATATTCTTAAACCTTCTGAAAAGTCCTATTTACAAGTTTTGACATGTTATGAAAACAAACTTGAGTAGTTTTAATTTTGTATTGTGTTAGATAGCTTAGATTCACTTCTTCTTTGACTTCCTACATAGAATTTAATCTAGTTTCCTGACATTCTATCAAGAGTTCAATAATACAAGTTTTTATAAAGTTTTTTATTAAAGCATCCAGATTTAACGTAACTAATCTTTACTCCCCATCCGGCTACCTAATCGTTTATATCAAGTTATCTCCTTACCATTTATTTATTTATTTATTTTTGAGAAAAAAATTAAATGTAACACTTTGACTTTCTCATGGTACCCCATTTTAAAGTCCTCAAATCATTTTTATTGATTTTATATACGATGTTCATTGTTTTTTTTTCAATATGTAAACTGTGTAGAACTAAGTTAAATATCTTCCAAAAGGTATTTGCAATTATTCAGTAAACCATGACTGGTAACTCCTTAGAGACACCAGTGATTATATATTGTCTGATGATAGCATACAAAAATATATATTTGACTCTTAAGTCACGATAACATTTTTTTCCTTCTAGTAAATATTTTTTATGTACATATGAACATTTTTTCATTACTTCTATTTTCTGCCTTAGTTCACCCCACAAGATAAGAAGGTATATTTAAGAAAGCATAATTTAGAAAGTGCACTTAAGGACCTTATCTGTAAAGAAATTTTTACACATAAGTTTTATAAATATGCTGTCTTAATATCTTGAAAGCTATTGATAAAACATTGATAATATGTTGCTTCTTTTGCTGAGTATATCTTCTTCAATGTAAGATAGTTTATTTCTCTCTGTAATAAAAATTCTGCTGTGGAACCAATATACTGTCTCTTAAGATATATATAAACACCCTGAGAAGTATGACATTAAAATAAATCTTTAAAGATATCAGCTGCCTCATTTTCCTGGTAGAAGAGTCAGAAATACACCATCATAACTAAAATCTAATCTTTTCAAGTACTATTTTTTTTAGATTTATTACACAAATAATAAACATGTCTATGAACACCGCCTTCAAATTTCTAATAAAGGAAATGAGTGAGGATATTAGATTGAAGAAGTAGGAGAAAAACAGATAGCATAAAGCATCTAAAATAGTAAAAGGAAGAAATAGTTCTCTGGCACAACTCTTATAGAGGTTCCATGGTGGTTCTGGAGGTTGCAGAGGGTTTGTTCAAACTAATTGCATCCTCAGGGCTTACTTTGTCAGAGCGCCATGCAGAAGCTGAAGCAACTGTATTATCTATACTTTTTCCTATCCTATTCGTTTCAGAATCAGTTTTATTCCACTGCATCAAATACAACTTTCCATGGCATAGGCAAAAGAAGCCTATAGAGAAAGAAATGCCAATACATAGATCAAGCCATAGGAGAACTACATTCAAAACTAGCCCCTAACCCTTTTATGTCCATTCTTTCAAATCAAAGTATCTTATGGTTGGCCCATGTCTCTTCTGTCTACTGGTAGCTAAGCCAGTGTAGCTTCAGATATCTCATCCTTAAAGATTTTTTATAACACGGGGTTTTCTCTCCCTTGATTTTCTTTAAATGTGTCTTTTGTGTTCTTCAAAGTGCAGTGAATTATTCATGTCCAAATACACAATAAGCAAAGATATGCCCCATTCCATGAGGGTATAATACACACTTGCATATGGAATTTGTGAAATCTATTTGATGGCAACCCCAAAAACTTCTTAAAACTTTTAGATTTTTCCTTTTTGCTTTTTTCCTCTTTATTCAGGAGTCTCAAGAACAAGGGGCCAGCAATAGTTCAAATGCTGCTTCTATTCCTTGAAGTGTGTTTCAGAATTTTGCATTTGCTGTTCTTGCTTGCCTAGAGTTTTTCATGCTAAGGTGAACAGTCAGAAGGAAGGGACACTTGGCAGCTCTGGAAAAGGCAGAGAAGGCTTTGGAACAGGGAAGCAGAGAAGGACTCACAGAGTGAGAATGAAGCCGAACACTTTATATGATCTATGATGTCAAACAACTGGATGAAGTGGTTCCTTCCTTCTCTTGCTACAGGAGATACACTAACCTGTGCAGACCTCATCATGTACATGTGGACAGCAGGAAAATGTTCCTCATTCCAGATCATAGAATCATAGAATCATAGAATGCCTAAGGTTGGAAGGGACCTCTAGAGGTCATCTAGTCCAACCCCCCTGCACATGCAGGGCCACCTACAGCACGTGGCACAGGACTGCATCCAAGCGGGTCTTGAAGATCTCCAGAGAAGGAGACTCCACAATCTCTCTGGGCGGCCTGTTCCAGTGCTCTGTCACCCTCACCGTCAAGAAGTTCTTCCTTAAGTTCCCGTGGAACTTTTTATGCTTCAATTTGTGGCCATTTCCTCTGGTTCTGACCACCATTGAAAAGAGGCCAGCCCCATCCTCCTCATTGCCTCCCTTGAGGCACTTATAGACACAGATCAGGTCCCCTCTCAGCCTTCTCTTCTCCAGGCTGAACAAGCCCAGCTCCCTCAGCCTCTCCTCATAGGGCAGATGTTCCAGGCCCCTGATCATCCTAGTCGCCCTGCGCTGGACTCTCTCCAGCAGCTCCCTCAGCCCTCTTGTACTGGGGGGCCCAGAACTGGACACAGGACTCCAGATGTGGCCTTACCAGGGCTGAGTAGAGGGGTAAGATCACCTCCCTCGACCTGCTGGAGATGCTCCTCTTAATGCACCCCAGGACCCCATTGGCCTTCTTGGCCACGAGGGCACACTGCTGCCTCATGGTCAACCTGTCGTCCACCACGACGCCCAGGTCCTTCTCAGCAGAGCTGCTCTCCAGCAGGTCGGTCCCCAGCCTGTACTGGTGTCTGGGGTTATTTCTCCCCAGGTGCAGGACCGTGCACTTGGCCTTGTTGAATTTCATGAGGTTTTTGACCGCCCAGTTGTCCAGTCTGTCCAGGTCCCTCTGGATGGCAGCACAGCCCTCTGGAGTATCCGCTACTCCTCCCAGCTTCGTATCATCTGCAAACTTGCTGAGGGAGCACTCTGTGCCTTCATCCAGATCGTTGATAAATAAATTGAACAGGACTGGACCGAGGACTGACCCCTGGGGCACTCCGCTCAACACAGGCCTCCAACTAGACTCTGCACCGCTGATCACCACCCTCTGAGTTCTGCCATCTAGCCAGTTGCCAATCCACCTCACCGACCACTCATCCAGCCCACACCTCCGGAGCTTGTCCAGGAGGATGTTGTGAGGGACGGTGTCAAAAGCCTTGGTGAAGTCAAGGTAGATGACATCCACCGCTCTTCCCTCGTCTATCCAGCCAGTCATCCCATCATAGAAGGCTATCAGATTAGTCAAGCATGATTTCCCTTTCGCGAATCCATGCTGACTAGTCCTGAGCACCTTCTTGTCCTCCACGTGCCTGGAGACAACGGCCAGTATGAGCCGTTCCATCACTTTTCCAGGTACGGAGGTGAGGCTGACCGGCCTGTAGTTGCCCGGGTCCTCCTTCTTGCCTTTTTTGAAGACTGGCGTGACATTGGCCTTCTTCCAGTCCTCCGGCACCTCCCCCGTTCTCCAGGATCTTTCAAAGATGATGGAGAGCGGCTCGGCTACGACATCGGCCAGCTCACGCAGAACTCTGGGGTGCATCCCATCGGGGCCCATGGATTTGTTGGCATCGAGGTGTCTTAGGTGCTCTCTGACCCAATCTTCCTCTACCCTGGGCAAGTCTTCCTTT
Source organism: Crypturellus undulatus (assembly GCA_013389825.1). Taxonomy (NCBI): domain Eukaryota; kingdom Metazoa; phylum Chordata; class Aves; order Tinamiformes; family Tinamidae; genus Crypturellus; species Crypturellus undulatus. The sequence continues at coordinate 333,771 of VWPW01011473.1, forward strand.
CTTCCAGCTTCTTCTCCTGTCACTAGGGCCTGGGACTCTACAGGGCTGCCCTTGGTAAACACTGAAGCAAAGCAGGCATTCAGCAGCTCTGCTTTTTCTGTGTTATTCGTAACCAGGGTGCCCAACCCATTCACTAGAGGACCCACATTTCCCCTGATCTTCCTTTTACTGTTAATATATTTATAGAAGTTCTTCTTGTTATTTTTAACATCCCTTGCCAGGCTGCGTTCCAGCTGCACCTTAGCTTTCCTAGTTGCACCTCTGCATTCCCTGACTACATTCCTGTATTTTTCCCAGGGGGCCTGCCCTTTCTTCCACATTCTGTATACCACCTTCTTCTGCTTGAGCATTGCCACCAGCTCCTTGCTCATCCACGCAGGTCTCTTGCCCCCTCTGCCTGACTTCCTATGCACAGGGATGCACTGTTGCTGGGCGCAGAGGAAGTGACGCTTGATAGATAGATTTCTCTTAATTGCTTCTTAAGAATATGGCATCCACTAAGCTTCAGGATCATCTTCCAGATATTTATAGAGAAAGAGGAAAAAAATAATGAAAAGGATCAGGTTCTTAAACACATGGCTAATCACAGTCACTCAGAAATCTCTGAATGTACTTACAATAACAATATATTTAAATAGACACATCATTACAGAATATATCCAGGCCAGTCCAGACATACTTCAATTTTATCTAAATAATTCCAGGCATGTCTTATATTTTTAAATGGAAGCTATTTAAAATTACTTAGACCAAGAAGCCATATAGAAGTTTCTTCGTGTACTGCAATTATGTTTAAAGATCCTAAGGACTATTGAACCTATTGAGGAAGGTTCTGGGGTGGGAGAGGAAGGAAAATTGCTCTAGGTTTGTGATGAGAGACAAATGCCAGGAGAAAGTGACAGCTGTGTTCACTGGGAGCATGAGGATTAGAAGAAAATAGTAAAATAAGTAAGCGTTACATGGTAATCAGTAATCTCATCTAAGTACTTTTGTGGCTATTCTGGGAGTTGTAATCCTTGAGGCTATTGCTATATTATGTATTTCAGCTCGTGCTACTGAATTTTAGGGAAAATATCTCACAAATTTGCCTTGCTGACATGTTTTCTTGAAGATGTTTAGCTGGAAGATAAAGATCATTTATACAAAGACTGTTGTTCTGGGATCATTAAATCTTTTAAAACCAGACAGAGAGAAAACAAAACCTCAGAGACTATTAATGCTTTGGGGACTATTTAACAGCATGTTCCAAAATGAAATGATAAATCAGTGTAATTTTGTTTAATCTACTTTATTTATTTATTTATCCTTCTTCTTTTTCCATGCCAGTAAACTTTACTATTTTTTTTGTTTTCAAGAAAAATTGTGACAGAGGAGCTGAGTGGTTAAATACGGAGTTCAACAAAGACTGCTGAATAACTTGGCGACAAACTTTATTTATGAATATTTTTTATCCAAGCACTGCAAATTTGTAAGGGAGTAGCACTTTGAATATTTGAACTGGATTTTCAGTTGGTAGCAATATGAACTGTACAAAACCAGGTTGCTTGTGGTTACATACTTAGCAAGCAACTTTCTTATGCAGATCTGAAAATAACATTTTGACACTTCTCTGCCACGCTGCAGTCATATCTTCTATTTTTTCTGTATTTTTTTGAAACTAGAGAAGAACATACAATTTCTGGAAGGAAAAAAGAAAGGAAGAAACAATACAGTGATGATTACATGAAGTAGTCCCATGGTTCTTCAGAGCACCTGAAACTACCTCTTAGATGATAAATTTCTATTTTTGCTTTATTGTTTCCAGTGAATTGTGTCATAGAATCATTATGGTTGGAAAAGACCTTCAAGATCACCAAGTCCAACCATAAACCCACCAGCACCATGCCTATTAAACCATGTCCCGAAGTGTTTTATTTACACATTTCTTGAACACTGCCAAGACGGTGGATGGTAACTTCACCACTTCCCTGGGCAGTCTGTTCCAATGTTTCACCACTTTTTCCATGTAGAAATTTTTCCTAATATCTAAGCTGAACCTGTCCTGGTGCAACTTGAGGCCATTTCCTCGGTCCTAATGAAGAATATCTGCTTTTGAAAAAGTACTGTGAAGGAGATACAAGGATCTATGACAGGTGTTAAGGGGAGTCACAGTGAAATGTATCAGCAAGTGCAAGTATTGTGTGATCTCCTAAGTCAGAATCTGTGTTTCAGAGTAAAGCTGTCGACAAATTCTCCAGAAGCTTTTCTGATATAGGAAGCTAGGATGGTCCAGATGATAGATAGTCATACTCTCCATTTTCTGAATTTTCATTTAATCTCTAGCACAGCAGCTCTTAGGAATTTTCTCTTTTGCACTGAAAAACAGCTTCCTCTCCACCTTCACCTGATTCCTAATTTTGGTGGTGCCTTCAGTTATCTATTCCATGCCCAGGGTTTACTACTGAGAATGAACTTTAGGCTGCTCTGCCTGTTTCCTCCCTCAGTCCCCATAGCCCACATCTTCCTGGTGTGGAGCTCTGGCTCTCACTTGGCAGATTCTCATCTTTGCAGGGAGGCACATGCTAGCAGGTCCTGTTGAGGATACAACAAGACATCTTTTATTGCAAGAACCAGTGCCAGTTTCTGCTGAGCTCAGAGGAAGGGCGGCAGGCAGCTGTACCCTTGACTTTGATGGGGAGGAAAGCTCTTGCTTCTCTCAAGAGCAATTTCTGGCAGCACTGGCTGGTTTCAGAGCTCAGTGGGAGCATCAGGCAGGACTGCCTGCCTTTTAGTGTGCTGAGATGCCCGCTGACCTCTAATAAGCCTTTTAGATGTAGTGTCCTCACCACCACCAAACACAACCTCCCTCCTCCCCCCATTACTGTACCCAAGTAGAGATATGGATTTTCCCCATCTTTAGGGGAAAATAATAATAATTAAAAAAAAAAGGATGATGGGGATATCCAGGCATATGAAGAGCATATGGACAGCAACAGTAGTTTTGATTAGGTGCAAGGGAAGATAAGAATTATAAATGAATATTGTTAATGTCAGGAGAGAAAACTGCAGCACCCACACTACCATCCATATAACTACATTAAAGGTATAACAGCAATAATAAGAATCACCACTTAAAAGCAATGATTATAAGATGACCAGCAAGATAAAATCAATGTGTATGTTAAAGTTCATCAGCTATGTCCTAATTGTATTTTATTTTACAGGTAAGACACATTTAAAATGAAAAAAATAAAAATGTCAATATTATGCCAGGGCTGGAGATAAGTGCCCCCTGGTCCTTCAAAAAAGATATGTTCCTGTCTACAGACAATGTAAGTAGGGGGATGATAAAACATCAATATGTGTTGGTCCTGCAAAGGCAATAAGAAAGGATGCCTCCAGAAAGCATAAATTGTAGAGTGTCAGTCAACTCTCTGTGAATTCTCTGGTTGGGGCTCTGCTGTGAACAAAAGCCCTTGGACATTGCTGTCAGCTTTGAGTGTACAGAACAGAGAAATATGGAAATAAGTAGGAAATATGCAATGCCCTAGTTAACCAGATAATCTTGAAGTAGTCAGAATGCTTTCAGTGCATTAAATAGAATTCTTCAGTGGAATTACAAAAAAAAAGCAAAAATCCACAAATGCCAGGAGGTTAAGCATGGTAGTGGCAATTGCAAATGAAAAGGATGTGTAAGCACCTTGTAGGTGAGAACTTTCCTGAAAAATACTCTCTAGACTAGTTATGAAATTTCTCAAGCTCTTTGTGTAATCAGGGTTTCAGAGAGGGAATATGCATGTGAAGAACTTATTAACAGCATTCATTTAGCTAAGGTGGCTGAATAAACATTCCTATTCATTCTCAAAAGTGCATTTTGTACCTATTGTTTTAAGGTGAAGTGAGCCAAAGGGAATGTAGACTCTATAAAGTAACATTGGAAAAGGCACAAGGCCAAAACCACAGTGCAGTTCTTCCAACCTACAATACATATATAGTGTGAAGAACGCTATATCTTGTCAACATTTGCAATATCATATGTATTATATTGATACATGTCTCAAGTATCCCATTAGAGAATTAAATAAAATAGAAATTGGTATTGTCACATTTGAATGGCTAAACCTTTTTTTTCATCCTTAATTTTCATGTGTAGTTTTCATTACTCACAACCGCTTTCAAGCACGGTAACTAGCAATGTGTTTTGCTCCTAACTACACCTCAAGAGGATAACAGAAAGGCTGAACCCAGCATTTCTTTAAGCCTCATAACACTGTTATGCAACTGGTTATATATCCGGTTTCTGACACACTAGTACGCCTGCACAACTTGCAGGAGGACAGTTGTGTTCCTTTAATGATGCACATCACCTCATACCGCAAGTGGTAACCAAAATATGGTGTATGCACAGTATGGGGCAGGAGAACGGACACAAAGGTCAGGGCAAAGGAGGAATCTGCCACAGGGAGCGTTTTCACTGCTTACAGCTAATGACTGAAGTTTTCCACTTGCTTTGCTGGGAGGAACTTGTGCCTCGCACACACGCAGCTGAGGAGGAGAGCGCAATATCCATGCTGCAGCGCTTTGGACTATCCGTTCTCAGCAGCTTCTGCAGGGCCAGCTGGTCTTAGATGGGATTTCTCAGAAAGGTTGAATTTCTTGTGTGAGAGATGCAGAAGTACATGTGAAACAGGCAAATGTGGGGTTTGGGGTGCTTTTAAATACTGGAAAAATATACAAAAAAAAAAATCTAAATTTCTAGGTAGAAAATGTCGCGGTGTAGCAGATGTACAGTCTCTTTCCTAGTCTCAGCTGATACTTACCATTTGCCAGCCCTTGCCAGCACCTCTACCTGCGGTGTGGTTTCAGAAGATGGCTTTGGCAGCTGGGCTGCCCAAAGGTGTTCCCTTCCCCACAGGCTGCTCCAGCTCCCGCGCTACGAGACCGTTGTTATTTGTTCAGCTGTGCTGCAAACCAGGTCAGGGAAAGAATCCAAGTTAAACAACGTATTCATTTACTTTATAGCATTTTTTTTAGAGCGATGCCCTGATCCAGTTCATAATATCGCTATACAAACAGTTATGCTGGCATGAACGAAGGTGATGGCATGCTGCAGAAAAAGGGAGTAAAAAACATGGGAAATACGGGAGGAGGCAGAAATCTCCATCCTGTACTGCTGTCAAAGACTTGTCTTCACAAAGTCACGGTCCTGTCAGCATCAAGGGACCACCTTGATGGGCCCGCCAGTGAGATAGGAACAAAAAACATTTTTGGCCACTGGAAATAGTGGCCAAATCCATCAGAGAGTGAATTGCAGTGCCTGATTCTGTGAGATGCTGAGCACTTCCGCTGTAGACACTTTGTACCCTCCAGGTAGTTTCAAGCAGAGCTAAGAAATTGCAATGCCTTAGATTGCCCAAGTGATTTAGGTGTGGGATGAAGGGAATTTTCTCTCACGTACTTATTTCCTGTCCCCACAGTAATAGATGTAGCATTTACTTTGTTACAGATCACTAATGATTATTTTATAAACCAGAAATTTGTATTCTTATGTCTAATTCCTGCCAGCCAAGCCTCTATTGATTCAGATAATTCTTTGTTTCTGTCAGTGAGTTTGTTAGTTGCACTCATTTGCTGGAAGTAGAGCATTGAAAGCTTGGGAGAACCCACCTGACAAATATAATTTGCTAAGCCTCTGTGCCTAAAGATAGCTTAATTGGACAGAATACTACTTTTGAAAGAAAGGAAAATTAGGGCAGGAAAATTAGCAATAATTAAGAGAAAAAAAAAAAAACTCTTGGAAAGATTTCTTTGGCAATTTGAAATGAATTCTGTTGATTGAAGTAAGCAAAAGTGATATCTGAGAGAACAGAAAAATCTTTTCTTCCTCACATTAAAAAAAAAAATGCAATAGGCTCATCAAGTTCTTTTTCATTTCTGCCTGATTTGGGAAATAATTAATAAAATTAATAAGGATAATTCCAAATCAACCCTTTGCAAAATGATACTATGCCATCTAAACCACAAAACACACTGCATTTGTGTCAAACTGGAAAGTGTTTTCAGATAATGCTGCTACAGCATTTGACTGTTTATTGCATGTGCATGCTACAGATAAACCAATTCACCATTCTGAGCTGTTGCTAGCTACTGAAATTGTAATTCTCTGTTGCAAAGTACAGGATATGAAATCTTTGCTTCCTCCTGGTTACTTTATTCTACATGAATGGTCCGCTGTGGCTTAAGAGCCCAATGTCTCTGAATGAGGGAGAATCATTCTAATGAAAGCATGAGGGAGAGCACTGTAGGGCTGCAGTCAGTGAACCCTTCTGGTGAAAGGAGTGAGAGGAACTTATTAAAAATCAATCAATCAATCAAACAAAAAAGAACAAAACAAAGAAACAAGGTGGGAAATGAAAGGATGTTTGTATATCTAAATGACCAGGCTGAAAGCCTGGGGGCACTAAGCTGGAGGTCTCTCCAGCTCCTGGAGATGTCTTGAAAATGAAGGTACCAAAATGGTTTCCTCAGTTGCTTTCCAAGGAGGCACATACACTCTTCCAGGACTTATCACAGATGATCTCAGCAAATGACAGAATGATCCTAGGTAGTGCTTGTGGGTAGGAATAATCTTATCTCTCGCCAATTTCCTCTCTCTGTCTCTCTTTTTTTTTTTTTTTGCTTATGAATCTAGAGGTGCTGAATAAATTCAGATTTACAGAATTTACAGATTGATGGATTATAGATTTATCATAGATAATGTATATGCACATTTATACCTATATTTGAAAACATGTATTATAATACAGATACATACATGCATGCCTACACATGGAATATATATATGCATATGCATGCACATTTGACATATAGGCGTGCATATATGGCATATTTGTGTGCCATAAAAATATACACACTAATATATGTGATATATGCATATAAGCTCACCTATATACACAGTGGTTTAATTACACTGTCATAGAAAAGACATGTCATAATGGACTTTTTCAAAAAGCCACATGTATATCACCATTTTACAGCTTTTCTGTAGAAAGGAAACAGTTTTATACTGGATCTTTAAATATTAATCCAAGCTTTAAAAATAAAGAATGACTATAATATACATGCATTGTATATTCGCATTTATACACATATATACAGTAAAACATGTATGCACATATTCAAACTCTCACTTGCATTTCTGTGAGTATACCTATATACATAATGTGTGTGCAGATATATATGTGTATATCTTTATATACACATGCACACACACACATACATACATATCTACAACATAACGGATTATAAGGGATTTGTTGACTGTTACTCCTAAAAGAAGTGTTTTCAGTGAAAGTACATGTATGTGTGTGTATTCTTTTTTACTTTGTCCATTTATGAATTATGAATGCTTGGAAAGATATTGTTTAAAAAAGGTTTCTTTTAAATTTAATTTCATTTGTTATTTTCTCTCTCCCTCCAATCCATTTTTTTTTTCAAAACCAGGGAAGATTGTTGCATATTTTTTCTTTTCTTTTGAAAAGATAAGGAAATAATTAAAGAGAGTGTTTTTTTTTTTGCTTCCTTTGCACTCCTTTTTTTCCCTGGTATTGAATCAACATGGTTACTAAACATCGAATATAAACCTTGTATGGGGGAAAATATACTTTAAAGTGCTTTTGTAAAGCTCAGTTTTCTCTTTTTATATCTTTCGTCTTTTGTCAACCTATCTCATGTTTAAACCTCAGGTCACACATCAAAATTATCTTAGAGTAATTGCATTGAACAGATTATTCTGAAAATTACTTTGCACTTGCAGCTGTTCTGATTTCAGTAACATTTCAAAAATTGTAAAGTTTTTTTGCAGATCAGATGATGCAGGTGATTTTCTGTCCAGTTTTACCCTGTGTAAGTCCATTAAATATTTTATAGCACAATGTATTATTCTGGAATATTTTTTTTCACCTGGAATCTATGCAAATGTGTGTACCCAAATGCTCCCAACTGTCAGAAGCTTGCCAAAGCAGAATGGGCTTTAGTTCTGCTTAGGGCAGTTTTTCAGAGGTTGTTTTTCCTGAAGCTTTTCATATTGTGTTCCCTCTGTATTCATTCACATGTTTCAGTGATCCTTGATATAAAATAAGCCACATAAGTCCGTGGCTGTTTGTAGCTCTCCTGTGGGAAGCATTTTAAGGTTGGAAGCATTTCTAGTTAATTTCTTTTTATTCATTGAGTTTTAGCAAGAAAGTGAGTTTGTGACAGTTTTTACAATAACTCCTTATCTAAAAGACTATGTGCAATGTAAAATAATAAAAGTCTGTTACAAAGCTTTTGGATAAAGATATTTTCAGAATCATAGGCATCAAATGAAAATTACGTTCTTATTCCTAGTTCTTCTCTGTTAGTAAAAGTTCCTATTGCTACATTTAATTGTCTGCTTAGAAGGACATTTTTTTTTTCATTTTAATTATGTTCTATTTTTCAGTAGTTAATAAAGGTGCTGGAGATCCTATAGCAGCACCATCTGTTTATTTTAGATTACCTTCCTGAAGGTATCATGGTGTAAAAACTCAGGGCCAAATATTCAAACTGGTGCCACCTGGACTATATCCCTGCTTGTCCAAAGAAGCATCAGTCTAAGATATCTGACAAGCATAAGTTTATATGAAAATAAAATAAAATTTGTGCTTCAGTGCTTCATTGTTCCCAGCTCTCCTGTAGCAAGGCCAGAGTTTAAAAATCAATGAAACTTTTTGCCCTTTATGCCGTGTAGGCATATTGACCTCAGCATATGTGAAGACAAATGAGACTTCTTTGCCAGCACCGATAACCATCCAGGTGGGACTTTGTCTGCCCCTTACATGTGTTTACAGATCACATATCGAGATACTATCCCTAAGCTGAGCAAGCATAAGAATGTGCAAATGCCGATGCCACTTTTTTGAGATATCATTTAAAAAGGATTTGTTTTATCATTATTTTTTTCCTTCTTCATAAATTGTTCTTAAAGAATTCATGATTTCATATATATACGCTGTGCAATCCTTACTAAGACTGAGTACATGCTTGTGAATGTAGCCATCCTGAAGCCAGTGGGAATATTTTCATGAGTGAAGTTAATCATCTGCATGTGTCTTGGGAAGACTGTGCTATAGAAGAGACTTGAATTAAGTTTTTCCTTTTGCTTTTGTTAGATACTATGTAAAAAAAATGCACAGCAAAATTACTTTATTAACATTTAAAAGGGTTTCAGCAAGATAAAATAAAAGTTGCTTCATGAAACACTGTATCTAAAAATAAAATATATATCAATAAAAAAAAAATGGGAATTTCAAAGCTTGCAAGATGGTGTGTTCTCTTCTTGACTTAGACCACTGGGAGATAGAGCTTGAAGACTATGTATCTGGAAGTGCTTTTTTTTTTTTTTTTTTTAAGTCTTTCAACCATATCTTTCGATTTTATAACATTTTCTACTGGGAAGAGCTAGCAATCAACAAGGAAGTAGTCTGTAGCATTGAACTGCCCAGGCTAATATCACTTTACCTTTCCTGTAATATTCATAGATGTTTCTGAGTTAGTACAGGTTGTTGCTTATTCACATTTGTTTTGTATGTGGTAAAACGGACAGTTGAGAGCGACTGTTCACAGGCCTCATGGCCTTTAACCACCCCCAAATCTCATGGAAGGACGGCACAACAAAGGTAACAAAAAGCCTTCACAAATGAACAAGAAGCTCCTGAGAACACCTGAATATAGAAATGATGCATAAATGAATTGGTGAAGACAGGTGACTCAGAACATATAGATACTGTCTGAGCACAGAGGGATAGCATTAGAAAGGTCAAAACCCATTCAGAATTGACTCTGGTGATGAACATTAAGGGGAAAAAAAAGTGATTTCTACAGATACATAAACAGCCAAACTATGGAAAGTTCGGGCCAACTACTGAATGGAGAAGAGGACATGGTGACAAAGAGTGTTCAGAAAGCCAAAGTACTCAGTGTTGTCTTTGACTTCTTATTTGCCGATAAAACTTGCCTTCAGGAATCTTAGGCCACCGAGACCTGTGGAATAGTCTGCAGCAATATCTGTGGTTGAGGAGGAAAATGTTACGGAACACTCAAGCAAGTACATCGAGTCCATGTCCACATCCAAATTGGACATAGGCAAGTCTGATAGGATGCACCCGTGAGTGCAGATGGAGATAGTCAATATAATAATGAGGCCACACTCAACCATCTTTGAAAAGTCATGATGATTGCTCAATGTAAATTCACAAGGAATGAAGGGACAATTTGTTCTATGCTAAAGTTACAGAAAATCCCTGGCATTTCTTGTATCACTGACCATGTAAAGAATACTGTGGTAGTCCATTTTTTGTGATTTTCTTGTCTTTTGCTTTAATACAACAGATTGCTACTTAAGATAGTCCCAAATGTAATTTTATCACCCAAGGGATATTTTTAAGCTTGACTTTAGAAAGAGGGAACAGAGGAATAATAATATGTAATATGAGGATGTGTGACTGTTTGAAGGGCTAATAATCATGAGCAGCGGCCTGGAATTGGGGGAATAAAGGTGTTCCATAGATGTTCCAGTCATGGCCACTAACAGCTACATGACTTCAGCTTTCCTTTGGTGGTCTTTCTGCATATTCCTGTTTTCTATGACATTTAAATAGTCGTGATAGCTTCACAACTGTTAATAATAAAAGAGGGGTAATAATAAAAGAACTGATAGTCAGATACACTGTGAGCTGCCTTTATTGCTAAGTCTGACTGCAGAGCTCTCTTTTTGAACAACCATAACCCAAGAGACAGAGGTACCTTGCAGTCAAATCCTTGTTCCTCTTTGACAAATCTGTTTAGCTAAGAACTATTCAACACCCGCACTCCTTTCTCAGCTCTCTCATTGCTTTCCAGAGCTCACTTGTCACACATTACATACCAGATGCTACCCTAAAGAAATATTAATAACAGTTTTCTGTGCAAAAGTAAGTCAGTACTCTTGCTGCATACTTTTAATGGCAATGTCTTGAATGATTTGATCACAAAACATTTTTTCCAATGACCCTTTTAGATTCAGTGGACAGAATGGACAACAGTTGCTTATTGAGAAGTTTTTCCTTTCTGTTCTGTTTTCCTTTCAGTGCTTAGTGTATGCTTCCTGTACATTCAGTATTCAAACACTGCTGTGGAAACTATTGTTTTTTTCTATGCCACTCTTCATAAATACTTGAATAATTCATAAACAAAATTAATAAACCCTTTCCCAAGAACTCTGACTTTAAGATATTTACTAGGAAGATTAGAAGAATTACAGATTAAAAAGAAAAAAAGATTATATTTAGTTTGACAGTTGCAGACAGTTCATAGGCAGTTTTTCAAAGTACTTAACCTTACACAAAGCATATAAAAACTAGTAAGTTTTAAAAAGAAACAACTTCAAATGGCTTCTACATTATCAGCATTTAGCTATTCTGAAAATTAGATCTCACGGTGTTAAATCATTAAATTAGATACCTAAAAAAATATGAAAATGGGATGAATAATCAACCAATAAAAATATCATTTAAGTGACTTACATGAAATGAGTCACTGTGGCAAAATCAGGGACAAGAATCAAATTCTTATGGACAACATCCAGGTCTACTACACAATAGACCATTCTTTATTTGTTAATAGTTCCCTACAGTTTTTTGTTAAATTCTTTCTGCAGTAAGAGAGGAAAAAGTTCATACAGATAAATAGAGATTAAGTCAAAAATGGATCACTCAATTTTCTGATACATATGTCACAAGTCTCCAAAGTTGATCCTGCTGAAAATTGAATTGTAGTTCGACCCAACTATGAAATAGCTTGTGATTTTCAGCCATGATTTTCAGAAAGGTATTTTTTCTTAGGCCATTTTGCTTATTTTATATTAATACTGGTCCCAATTTTTCTTATATACAAATATTATTCAAGTGTCATTATCATTCATCTTGATAACTTGTTTATCTTGAAGGAGACTCTTGAATGTCTTCTCTGATGCAAATAATTTGAAGAAACTTGTTTCTAAGAACCATTAATTATGGAAATGTAGATTTTTTAATTTCTACTTAGACTTTTGTAAGAATTTCCTTCTTTTTGGTCAAACTTTTAAAAACATTTTTGTGTTTGTTTTTCTACTGGTAAAAATGTATGCGCAATAACTCTTTCCAGCACTAGGAAATTATTCTATCATCTGATTCATCATTCTCGGCTAGGATGTTCCCTTGCTTGACTGCATATGATCTAATCTGTTAACAAAACGTTCATTTTCAATACAATGATTCAATTTAACTTTATTAATCATAATGAAATGCAAAATATACTTGCTACTTTCAGGTACAAAGAGTTCAATACCTTTTATTTCAGTAGATCATCATTAATAGTTTCTGGCTACTCTAATGATGTATTACTGTGTCAAACTTTCAGATGTCAAATAAAAAATCACTCATAATACCCTCGTTTTGTTTTCCACATCCTAGACTGTTGTCCCAGATATCACCTTTCCTATTCTCTGGTTTGATACTCTGCTTGCAATAATGTTTGACTAATGTCCCTCCTGAGTTTTGTGGTCCTTTTGCCAGTTTCACCATTCTGCATTTCTTAATGTTATGGACAATTATTTCAACATTATAACCATATGATTCTAGTCAATTTTCAGTAATACCAGTTGCAGCATTTATTTTTCTTCTGAATTAGGATTTCTATTGCTTACAGCTGAATTCCAGCTGAATTTAATTTTATAGCCCTTTCCTTTTTTTATTATTGCAACTAACTTCCAGCTAAGGATATTGTCTTTCTAACTCTGATTCAAGCTGTTTTGTGTGGTGTCCTATTGTGGAAATTAGCCCAATGTTCTACAAAACCAAAACCTTCAGTTTCCTAAGAGTAACACACTAGAGTGAAAAGACAGACAGGCCTTTTGCAGCGTAATTCATCCTGTCCTAAAATTGCTGTTAAAAATTTTACGGGCTTTTGAAATAAACCATCTTTTTATTATTATTTTTCCTCCCTCCTTTTTTTTTCTTCCAAATAAACCATTGCTGTGATACCGCAAGACAAGAAGTTTAAATTGGTTATCTTGCTTCTCAGTAGTTAGCTATCTTAAATCTCATCCTTGAAAAGCAACTTTGTTCCTTTCTTTCAGGAAAGGTATCAAGATTGGGATCTTTAGCTTCTAACTATTTTCAGCTCACATTTTCAAGGATGATTTTCACTTCATTGAAACACAAATAAAAGTCCAGGAAAACTGATTTGCTTTTTTGATCATTGTTTAATTGATTAAAAGAATTGAGTTTTGTCATATTTGTTAATGCTATTCTAAAATAGCCAATATTAATAATAAAGCAATACATATGGTGAAGCACTTTTATGCACTGTTTTACATAAAAGACATGTTGCAAAGACATACTTCTTGTAATTAGATGTGAGAAAAAATACAGAAATCATGGAAATATGCTATTTAAACCTACTTAAGAATTTTCTGAGGACGAGAAATTAAAAGCTAAGTTCACAGTTAAAAAGTATATCCTCTAGAATTTTCATTCTGCTGGAGGCCTTTACTGTCTGCCCCTTCCATTTTCATTTTAGCATGGCACAGGGGTATGTTGATACAGTCAAGGCATCATGTTCTCATAAAAAATTATACATTCGGTGTTAGACTTTAGTATCACAGAAAGTATCATATAACCTGTGATCGTGAGGCTACCCTCAGCGGCCTGTAGAAGCCGCATCCACTTTCTCTTCCTGATCTGGTGGCATGCAGTGAACACGCACCCCTGTTTGCCTGCCCTTTAATGCTTTTCCACAGGCTCTCCACTCGCAAAGCAACTTTGCCACCTCGCCTTCCTGGCCTGTCCTTTCAACCACAAAGCTGTCCATGCCCACGTTCTAGTCATGAGAGCTGTCCCGCCATGTCTCAGTAATTGCAATGAGATCATGGCCCTACAACCGCACACACATCTCCAGCTCCCCTTATTTATTCCCCATGTTGCATGTGTTTACATAGAGGCAAATTGAGATGGGCTCCTAATGTCCCTCTCTTTCCAGCTGAGGAAGCAGTAACTCAGCTATGTGCTCCTTCAGCAGCTCTCTTGTTTTGCTGTATTCCCCCTCCAGGCTCCAGGCATCCTTTTCTGGTGTTAGGCTGGCGTGAATGGGATAGCATATCATCCTGTACCTTATCAGCAACATCCCTACTACTTCCCCTGTCAAATCTAGTTTAAAGACCTACCAATGAGCCCCACAACCAATGAGCTTTTGATCAAGTACCTTTTTCCCTCTTCGAGAAAGGTGAATCCCATCCGAAGCTAGCATGCATGGTGTCATGTAAGGCTGCCTGTTGCCAAAAGCCCCAAAGTTTAGGTGATGAGACCAGCCACAGAACTATCTGTTAATAGACTGTATCCTCCTGTTCCTTTCCAGTGCCGGAGAATGGAAAAGATGACTTGCGCACCCGAGTTCCTGAACATCTGTCCCAATTCATTGAAGTCCATGTTGATTGTCTTCAGGCTATGCATTGCCACTTCCTCTCGTCCCACGTGTAGGACCAGCAACAGATAATAACCAGGCTGGGAAATTTCCTGGTGACAATCTTAACGGGGGCCCCAGAAAGGGAACCGACTTCCCTTAGAGAAAGGTCCCTTCTACATATTGGACCCTCTGTTCCTCTTACTGTGGAATCAGCCACAACTATAACTTGCCTTTTTTCCTCCTGCAGGTGGTCATAATACTGGGGCAGTTGGCCTTTCTGATCCAGGCAATATCTCTGATGGAGATGGATCCTCACCTTCTCCATCCACTGACTGTATTTCAATTTCCAGGGCCTCATAGCTGTTGTACAGGCTACCTGACAGGGTGAGTGAAGACAGATTTCACCTGCCGCCTTGAGCTGGGACTTGTTTCCATTTGTTCTGATCTTTGCTGTTTCTGCTCTGTGTTGTCTGAGGGATGGATACTGCGTTCCTTTGTTGGGGAATTCCCAGTGCCTGTTCATGCTTCATAGAGCCTGGCACCAGCAGTCTATCTCCCTCTCTGAATCTCAGATACTCCTCAGTTTTCCACCTCTTCTCATCTACCATGCTGAATAGATCTTCCACCTGCTTGCATTGTACAAAACTGCTGTCATTGCAACTGTCCAAAGGTGGTGCAAAGCTTTGGCACTCCCTGCAGCCTGACAGCTGGATGCTGCATGCTTTTCTGGAAGCTCAGTTTGGGTCCCCCATCTCCTTTTTAGCAACTGCAGACTTGGCCTCCCGACAAGTGTTTGCCATGATTGGGCTCTCCGAAAAGCTCGATGCATCCTCGCCCTGACTGATGCACTGCTAGTCACTCGCGCTTCCTAGGGAGTTTAGGTCACCCTCCCTGCTGCCCTCAGTGATGCTGCGATGCTGTGTCAGAGCTGCCTGGGGCTAGGGCTACCTCGCTGTCAGATAAAATATAGGATAAAATTTATAGGATAAATAAAATATAGAATACTCTTGTCAAGGAACAGTTAGAGCCCAGGGTAAATAGGGACCAGGACACATCTAGCACTACTGCACTAGGCAACTGTGATCTACATGCTTATGTCCGTGTAATATAATATTGCCATAGGCAGCTCTGCTTCTGCGGTCAAATGGGGACAGACAGGCATTTCCAGAAGGCAACTCAACCCATATTAAGAATCAACCCGTCTTCACATGAATTTCTCCCTGGCAGAGTCTATTTCTTTTGTTGACAATAAGCTTTTACAACACAAACTAGGGTTCGTGTATTTCTTTCCAAACTCGAGGTGAGATCCCTGTCACAAAGGTAATGTTTATTTTCAAATGGCAATAGGAAGAAAAAATGCAGTGTATGCAAAGTATTGAGATCTTAATTATTCACAATAAATAAGCCTGAATTCCTGAGGTAAGTAAAGGTGCATGACCGATAATTTCATAAAATTCTCCATGTTTTAGCTAGGCCAGTACATATGCAAATGACATAAAAATTCAACTCAATTTAGATATTCAGAACTAAATTATTTTGGTAGTTAGTGTCAGAACAAATGAACTTTTGTCTCTTCAATTTCTTTCTTGTTCTGTTATTTTAAAAAGGATACAAGACAAAAAAATCTCTCAGAGAAATGTAGCTACTGAAGTTATATGCCATGCACACTTAGGCACATATTTGTTAGAGATAGGGCAGTGATGTGCAATGAATCATGTAATTTAAGATTATAGCTTCATTTTTTGCTCACATACTTTCCTGTGAAGTATCCATTTGTTCTCTGATTTTTTTCGGGTCTTTTTTCCTCTTTTCTTATCTGTCTTCGAACTCTTTGGTTATTTAATAATTAAACATCATATAATCTTCTATGAGTGGGTAGGTGTGACAGCATGTCACCATGGAAATTTGTGAAGAACTAACCCTTAGTTTCCACAATAAATATGCTATTGAAATATATTTTATGTGTGCTTGTCTAATAAATAAATATTCAGAAAGAGATGAAAAACATCACATGAACTGTGAGCAAATCCTTCTGGGACATTTGTTTTTTTAAGAAAGCTCAGTTCATATAGGTATTTTGAAAGCTTTTTGCAGTGCATGTTTTTTTATCCAGCAGACCACAGACATTCTAAGGTGTAAATGTAAGCACACATGTAAAAAATCCGTTTAAACACTCTACGTAAACACACATATGAAACCTTTAGTCTGTACACATCAAATATGCTGCATATAACAAACATGTAGACATGTTTACACTGATTTTTGCCTGTATTGATTAAGTGTCATAGCTATTTTTTTTCAGAGATTCTGAGGTGTATCTCTGTACTAGAAAGTTAGACAGTACCATGGTGTATTCTTTCCCTTATATCAAAAGGAACAGCCTGGCTATGTCAATGTAGGACTCTTTCAGGATATAAATTCCGTTACCCATATCCAAACTGCCATGGGCTGTGGACCATACTAACTTCTGAACTGTCCTGTTTGAGAGAAAGTTCCTTGACTTTAACAAAAAATATGCCAAGGTATGTTATAGGAATGTAATGGTGTATATAATTAAGTTGCAGTGTCTGGGATTGTGTCCTGACATTTCTTAATTTTCTGCTCTAGACAAACCTTGAATATGTGAAATCTTTGTTTCCATTATACAGATACAGATTGTTGTTTGGTCCTCCCTTCTTTTCCTTTTTCCCTTCCTCACATGAGTGCTGAAAAATGTTTAGAAAATGTGGAAATTTTAGTCCTCCTCAGTACTAAGTGTTTGGTCAGCCCAGAGAGCCATAGTGGAGGCTCCTTGCGGCCTCCCACTGCAGTTATCTATTCCCAGGGGTCTGTGGACTGTCATACGGTGCCTGGCATTTCCACTGAAGCTTGCAATGGATGCCCTGACACCTATGGAGATGCCTGCACAGCTTGAACTGCTCTGATTGATAGAAACAAACTCATTTCGGAGTGCCTCCTTAGACAGCGAGAAGTATGCAGCACCTTTCCACTGCTATCTTCTTGGGCTTACTAACATCTGGTTTAAAATCATAGCATGGATGTCAGAAGTATTATAGCTCATTAACAATCCCTTGAACCTCCCGTAGCAACTCTTGCTTTCATGTTGAGACCTCCATGGGTGCTTCCAAGCAGGAACAATTCTGATGTGATAAGCTGCAGCCAATGTGGGAGCCTCCAAAGTCATGATAATGTATCATGCCAACAGGGCTAGGTACTGCATTATTAAATTTTAGATGAAAATTATTTTTTTGCACAGCAGGTGCTTTTCTAAAAGAAATAATTTTGTTGATTTAATTTTTTCCCTGATATCCCTAAAGACTAAAGTGCATATTATTGACTAATGATGTGACAAATTTCAGTTAACCCATGCTCACAGATCTTCAACCCCAAATTCACACATATAAAAGATTCTGTTGTTTCTTGGTCATAGGAACAAAAAAATCATGCAACTTGTGGGATAAATTCATGAGTCGTTTTCCAGAAGGACACATGTCATATCAGATGGGCTACGTAGGAAAAGTGGTGTGTCTTGTCTGTTGGAGTTTCGGTTCTTTACAGAAGACATCTGACTGCAAACTTCAAATATAATTGAGTCCACACACTCCAAAATGCCTGATAGTATTTGCACTGAAGCTGGAAGAGGTCCCTCCTGGCCTTTTTAGTAGGTGCCCCATCATATTCAAAAGAAACTGTTTCCAGGTCCTCTGAGGCAACCAGGGAGGTAGCACCAATGGGGTGGAAGACTGAGGGTCTGGAGGATTCCACTGGAATAGACCCTGCTGCTGAGGGTGGGAATTCCTCAAGCACCACCCATCTTCCAGGGACCTATTTTTTTCCACAAGATACCACTGGTATGTGAAAAGACAGCTTCTGGAGCTAGAAAACATCTTTCAGACTCTCCAGAACACAGAAAGTAATGCTGGGCCTGTGCCCCAAACCAATGAGCAAAGGGGAACTTGTAGGAGCAACCAGTGATGCTCCAGTCCCACAGCTGCAGTCCAAGACAGCAGAAATGGAAATCCCACAGCACTCGAGATGACAGAGGCCAGGATATACCCTTTCGCTACCAGACAACAACCACTGCCCCTTTGGAACACTATAATGTGCCATGGTGGTGTTGCCAGGGCTGTTGGCCCTCACCTTCTGCAACTGGACAGCAGAAGATATCTGTGGTAATGCAGAGAGGTGAGAGGGTCCAAGAGGATATTGCAAGTTTTCTCTAGTGGAAGGCTTTTCAGTACTTCAACACAGAGGAACAAAGGCTTTGCTTTTGCATCTGTCGCTGGGATATGGTGCCATCGGGAGAGTGACCTGGCATCTTCTGATGGCCTCTAAACACTACCAAAGGGCTCTTTCTCCCCACAGAACACCCAGAAACTGCTCAGCACATCCATGCTTCCTCCAACAGCACGTGGCCTGCAGCTAAAGGCTGCTGTGCACATGGAGCTGAAGGCTGCACTGCCGCCTCTCACTAGGAGCAGCCTAAAGGTACTAACACTTTAGTGAGCAGCTGCAGTAGGTTTCCAGTTTGCCTCTGTGCCCCTGTGCTGTCTAATGTAAAGCTGGAGATCATCATTGTGCACAGGATCTCAGAGACAAAGCTGTTCCCCTAGAGCAGTGACCTGAGATGGGAACTAACAAAAAATGAGGAGCCTTTTGCTTTTTACCAGGCAAAGCACATCTGGGTGCAGAGGTCCCTGGAAACTATGCCTGGCTACCCTTCATTCTGAGAGGCACACAAATGGCACTCTCTCGCAAAATATCTTCAGACTTCATCCTACAGAGCTCCTTTTATCGTGATTGTCCCTGTCCTTGCCAGCTCTGAAATAGGTCCGCTCCTAAGCTGCCCAGAAACTTTCTATAGAAGATCCAGGTTTCAACTCCAACTCCACATGAAACTGCAAACAAAAGACCTCCCCCCAACAGCATTTAAGTTTCAAAGATGAATAATTGCCTTCCTCATCTCCTATAAGCACCCTATCTCCCTATATGCCCCTGTTCACTCCATACAGGCTTAGGTGATGAGGGTTATAAATGGCAATTATGGCAGCAAGAGGTGCCTTTGGAAAGAATAAGCCCATTGGTTCTACACCCTGTAAGGCTCCCAACCTGTGGACCCTCCCTTGCAGAAAGCGCTCTTAGCTGAAACCATAGCAAAGTCTGCTAAATACCCAACCCATAACTCACAAGAGGAAGTCCAGGTAGATGTGTGAATTCTTATTGGAAAGCTACTTAGAAGTGGCCAGCCTTTCCCTCTGCATGTAGCACAAAACACACCTAGGGACACACAGGGACATTCTCTCTTCATAAGCAGTTAACAGCTAACAACTGATGGGCCAATGAGAGAAAAGAAGTCCTCAGAGAGGCAGTGCAAGGCTCCCATCCCTAGGACGCAGGCTGTGCAGAAAATGAGGCACTACTTTGGTATGGCCGGAACATGACTGTGAGTCTCACCTTGCCAGAGTGCCGAGTGAGTATGGAAACAAGGGAGAGGCAAAGCTCATGATGCCACAGTAGCAACCAGAGAAGCTTTGGCTGAGCAAGTGGAGGGCTCCGGGGTGTGCAGGTGGTGCTGGAGAAAGAAGCCTCTGGTGCCTGTGAGGATCAGGTGCTCCATGGGCTGCTGCCAAATAGGGAGTAGAGAAGTGGTGCAAAACAACTGGCAAGGAAAGGAGACATATAGGGAAAAAACAAATAAATAAAATAAAACACTCTGGGAGGAGTTAGCATGCAGCTGCATTGAACAACAGGTCTGATGGTCTTGCCTCTGCGCTCCAAAAAACTCAAAGTGCTGTGGAATCTGATGACTCATCATTTGGCTGCAGTTCGTCTGGTCCACCTAGGAGACAACATGGCTAGGGACATTTTGGCACTCATGGCTCAGGCACCCCAGGAGTTAGGAGCTCTTTCAAGAGGCTGCAAGGAGACAGCCACGACAAATAGCCGTGGTAATAGCTGGTGACAAAAGTACTGGCCAAACACTTTTTAGACTCATGCTGTTCTTGCCATGCACTGGGTTAGATCATGTCCAAAGAATAAGAGCCTGCCCATCTCAGCACAGCTAAGCTGCTCCAGAACACCTGCTGGAGAAATGATACTGGTCCTTCAAGCTATCTTATCAATATCCATAAGTATTTGAAGGGAGTGTGTCAAGACACTCGGGACAGAGTCTTCTGAGTGGTGCTCAGCAATACGAGAGGCCATGGCCACAAATTGAAACAGGAAATTCTGTCTGAACATGAGGAGAAATTTCCTGACAATAAGAGTGACAGAACACTGGAACAGACTGCACAAAGAGGTTGTGGAGTACCTTTCCTTGGCCATAGTCAGAAGCTGTCTGGATATAATGTTGTGTAACGTGCTCTCGGCGACCCTGTTTGAGCAGGTGGATGATCTCCAGGGGTCTCTTCCAACATCAATTATTTCGTGATTCTGTAACACTGAATTACCAAAGAGCATCAGCCTCCAAAAACATCTTCCTACTTCTTGATCTCTTAGAAGATCTTAGATTATTTAATCACACATATTAATAAAATTATATAATTTACAATATTATATTTTGACTTTATTAAATATTGACAATTTTACTCCAGCTGTGATGCCTGGTATGGTTTGTATAATTGAAGATTTTAACACAAAAATCTCTTGTCTTGCCATTTTTGGATAGGAAAAAGTTAAAATTGTAGCATCAGACCTGAGAGAGTTATAAGGAAATTCTGCTGGGAATTTAACACAAAGTGTTAACAAATGTAGCAGTGTCACAGTATATTGCACTTAAGCTTCTGGGATATTACATTTCTATGCCATTCATATATTCTTTCAAGTATCAGCTAACTTAGCCTCACAATGGCCTTTCTATATAAGGAAGACCATTTGATATGTATATTTTTGGCCACCAGTGTGAGGTTAAGCAATATCCAAAAGCTCTCTGTCTGCTGCTGGCCAATTGTCCATGTCTTAGGTCACTCTTTATGCAATTTGTGTGAGTAGGCTATGAAGTGCGCTGGGCTGGGTAATTGATCCTGCTGCCAAAAGATTCTATTTCTTTTGCTGACTACCTTTTTAACTGCATCAGTTACCCAGTCTAGTTCATGGTATCAACCTACAAATGCTGAAGACTAGCACACAGGCACAAATAAATGCTTGGGACCAGGTGTGGGATAGGAAATGGTTCCTGAATTGTTGAACTTGGCTTAGTCAATCAGTGTTGTTGTGGAATATCTACAATGGCCAAAATGGATTAACGGGACAATCCAAAAGCGAACAAGATGTTGTGATAGACTGCCTGGATAGAGTATGGAGCAAAGAAGATTGTGAGACTGTGAGAAATAATAAAAGGATGAATGGTGGGGGAAAAAGAAAGAAAGAAGAAATAGATGCAGGCAATAGATTGAATCTTAAATGGGATCTAAACACTAATCCCAAGGGCGCAACTTGCTTCATAAGCACTTTTTTATTTTATTTTATTTTATTTTATTTTATTTTATTTTATTTTAGTTTAGTTTAGTTTAGTTTAGTTTAGTTTTAATGTTAAAGACCTCTCTTTGTGTCAGAAATGGCTGAGTGTAGATAACAGGAGAGCGACAGGAGATCAATGACAGCTGCCCTTGGTGACGGGCAATGAACTCCAGGTTCCAGGGTACCTTCCAAAAAGCATTTTATGAATTGTGCTCCATGCTGTCCAACATTAAATACAAATCTGGAGCAGACCCCAGTAATCTCCTTGCACACTCTGCTCCCACCTAGGCTCCCTAGCCACAGGCTGCAGGGCAAAGGTCATAAAAATGATCTCTCTCCGGCTTAGTGATGTGTAGATAGTGTCCTGCACAGCTGAAATATTTCCATCCTTCACCTTCCCCAAATCAGTAGATAAATAAATCAGGAAAATATATGTTTGAAGCACCCTGGTTCCCTACATTTCTGTGTGAAAAATTAATCTGTTAGGTAGTATATGAAAGAAAAGTGATACCACTGTCCTCTTTTTTTCCTGATCAGATTTTAAAATAAAATAAACATAATTCTTTCTTACATGATGACAAGGTTTGTGAGGTGTGAAGTCAGAAAGAACTGTCAAAAAATTATTAAATAAAAAACAATATTGCAAATGATTTTTATGGTAAACTAAGTAGCTTCTAAAGTTGGCTGCATCTCCAGAGTGTTTGTTTTGAACCACACTGCATGCAGCATGTTTGCATACAACATACACACATGCATGTTAGGAAATGTAGGAGATGAATATTTGATGACGTGTTATCAGATAAGTAGCTGTCGATAAGGTTTTATGTGCTTCATAAGTCAGTGGTCAAAGTGTGCAGTGTACACGAGACATGCATTTCATTCTTGCTCCTTATACTTCAGTTCCAGAGGCTTCAATAAATGTAACAACAAAAAAATTGCTGCACTGCCATGGGCTGTAATCATGTCAGTTTTCATAAGCAAAGAAGCTATTTGGCTGTTGGGGCTGTTTGGTGCTAGTTGGAAGAACTTCAAGGAGAAAAGAAAGACTGCAAAGTATATTGATATACTGCACATAAAACTGCCAGTACTAATTCATTGTGCAGATATTTCTGGCATTTTCCACATTTTCTACTTTACAACTACATTTTCTACAAAATTAAGGGCAAATGACAGCCACACAAGATTAACATTGCAACTATTTTTTTTCAGTGTGAAAACTGAAGCCAAATAAACATTGCCTTCTTTCTTTCATATAAGTTACACGGTATTTTCCTTCCCTTTCTGACTGAGTAACATACAAAGTAGTATTAAGAATATGTGTGCTGGAACTTAAGCTTAAATTTTTAGTGCAAATTTCAGCTTTATATTGTTTTCTGTATGGCTACATTTTTTAGCCTTCTTTTAACCTTTTAACTTTCTCAGATAAATGTTACATGAAGGGAACCCAATGTTTGCTAGTCAGTTGAAGTTAGGAATGTAAGGTAGGAGTGAAATCCCTTTTTTTATTATTTTATTTTATTGTTTTCTGCATAAGAGGAAATGGAGTTTTACAGCTCTATGTCTCCACAGATAGTGTATGGCAGAGGCTCCTGCAGACAAGTTTCTGGGAGATTCCTTGCAGAACAGATCACGTGTTTGCAGACTCAGGGAGATTCCAGTATGCTCTGGGTGATGCTCAAGAAATCCAAGGCAGTGCACAATTCCACAGAACACTGTTCTGCTTTAGACTGGACACTGTAGTCTTCTAAACGAGAACAAGATTATAGAGCGATTTAGGACTGGGAATCCATGAGGGAAATTTAACACCCTTCGAGATGATTTCTGTCTCTCTCTGGTTCCTCTTAGGAACCTAAAAGATCTTAGCCCAAGTTTATGTGGCCTGGCTTCTGTACCTAGATTCCTGGATCCACTGTTCAGCTCAGGCCTCCAGCCTTTCCAGCAAGGCAAACATGGTGGGGCTCATTGGAATTGTTAGTGCACAATACAGTGTACATAGCACAATAAAAAAGGTTCAGTTTTTTTGGCATTATCTGGCATTGTTTCACTTGCCAAGTAGAACTGTGTCCTAGACAGCTTTGTGTAATGAAATAACGATCCTTTAATTGTGAGCTCATGCAAAACAGCAGATTATGGTTTAACGCCAAATAGGTTAAATTTCATAATCCAAATGTATGTTGCATTTCTACATCTTCCGTTTTTATATTTGATTGGTAGAGCAATGTGTTATGACAGCATGACACCTTTATGCTGCTTTATTGGCATAGTTATCACTCAATCACACATTAATTATTAATTCCTCTTAAAGAACATGAATTACTTCCTGCTGTTTTAACCTGTCTCCTGCTGGTGCCTGCTGGACTACATGATATATTGATTAATACAGAATTTTTGAGTAAAAAAGAACAATTGGATGAGAGGTAGAGAAATGGCCGAAGCAATAAATAAAATAGCAAAGAAAAAGAATAATCTGGAACTATGCCAAAACATAAATAGGAAACTATAAACTTAATTTAAACTGCAGTTTACCAAGGTAATACAAATACTAATGCTTAATGCTAGTATAAATAAGTTACAGGCTGCATGTGAAGCCTGTTGCAAAGCAGGCTGCAGATACCTAAATCACAAAGTAGAAGTAGTTGGGCAAATGGAATAGGTGTCTATCCAAAAAGGATCTAGCTACCTACAGCATCTTCTGGTCAGCAGTCTGTGCAGACATGAAAAATCCTCAACTTAACTAATTTAATGTCCTGTCTGATCCTGAAGATATTCAGATATATATTCTAATGACTCCAGAATGCTTTGCCTGCCATGGTTCAAATTAGACTCTCTATCAAAAATGCCCAGCAGGCATTGTGTACGTAATATACAAAATAAAACAGAGTTGAAACAGACCAAGAAGGAGCCTGAATCTGTAGTGTAAAGGATTAGCCTAAACTTAAAAAGCCCTGGTCCTTCCTAAATCTTATTCCAGATTCTTTGTGGTTCAGAAGCTCCAGCATCTGGCATGAAGTTACCTACATTAGGTTTTGGATCTGGTCTTCTAGGTAGGAAATTGCTTGAATGTTTTTTTGAAAATAAAAGGAAAAATGAAATCCTCAAGCTTTTGAAAGATTTTTGAAGCCATATATTTGCAGTGTGTACAGGAAAACCCTTTCTTTTTTTTTCTTCAAATTGTGAAAACATTTCTTTTTTTGTTTGTTTGTTTATTTTTGCTTGTCAGGTCTTGGGCTACTCATCTGCTCAGATCAAACAGCCTGGTATTTCTTTGAGAAATAAAATCTGAGGAATAAAAGCAAACAGTGTGCTATAGTCCATTCTCTAAGCACTGCAATAAAAAAATCAAACTAAAAATTCAATTAAAATTTCTTTAGTATTATTGACCAAAAATGCAGGAATCAATGGCTGCTGTGACCACAGTTTTGCTTGCACAACATGGAATCTTCTTTAATTTTTTTTTTTGGTGGAGCAAAATACTTTTGGCTAAGAAGTGAGTTTTTTTGAAATGTTATCCATTTAACATCAGAGATGTTTCTGCCTGCCACAAATTATCAGTTTAACAGACAAAGAAGTTCTTTACCCTTCAATATCAGATAAAATCTTTGTTTCAACTTTCAGAAGTTACAGATCTTTGTTTGAATATATATTAAAAAAAATCATCATAGCCAGAGAGATAGCCCCAAGGAACAAGCAACAGGGAACCCTTTTAATAGCAAGAGTCTTCATTGATTGTTAAATACAGCGTACTAAATTTCAGCTTTGATATAATTCAATAGACTTCAGTGGAACTGAATATACCAGGGCCTGACTCTTCAGTTATTACGGCTATTGTTGAAGTCTTCATCCAGTTAGGTTCTTATATGTATCTACCCTTTTTATTAAAACAAAATCAATCCTTTATATTGGCATGATAAAAGAAGTATGGTTTGAAATGGAAATGAAGAATAGACATTAAATAATTAATTTTCACAATATCTTTGTCAGGTGGGCAAAAATACACCTGTTGTTGTATGCAAAAACAGTGGCAAAGAAACTAACAGAGGATCACACTGCAGTTCAGTGCCCAGCAGAAACTCCGAATCTCAACCCTGAACATGTCCTCATAAATCCTTAATCACTTTTTTTTTTTTTTGGTGAAAAGATCCCACATTCTAATGGTCTGAAGACTGTATGAGTCAGACATAAGTAAAATATAGTTTAAATGCATAATGTAAATCTACACATTTATCCATATATGTTGGTGACCAAAAACTGGAGTGATTTATACTGCTTCCAGAACACTGTGATAACACTTTGGCATGCAGTGTTGGACTTTGATGAAATTAAAGCCCACATCTAGGCTAATAAATCAAATATAGTGCCCAGGAATTTTCCCAGGCACCAGGACAAGATTGTCTGTATTAATAAACTGTTGCTAATCCCTTGCACATGCCAGTTAACATTTTCCCAGACAATTCCCAGGCACGGTTTGGGAGGAAAAATATTCTAGGGACTCTTTCAGTTGGGCAGTTTGGAAGTAGTCATCCAATTTTGGACATCTGGGGATGGTACCATTTTGACCTACCATCTTGCTGTCCCAGTTAATCAAAGAGTTCAGTAATATTCATTGGCACATTTTGTTTTATTGTATAGATACAACTGAAGTGTCTAAATACAAAATTGTGCTCCAAATTTTACCTGCCACTTGCATGCCAGATGTTCTTTCCTTAGAGAGGGGAAATTTCTTCCACAACTGGGGACATTCAGGATTCAAGATATCTACCTCTGGTACCTTATGCATGGTAGGAATATGACTTATACAGTTTTGAGGAGGGAAATTCTTCTCAATCTTTTCTTTTTTTTTCTGACTATCCCAAGTAATATCAAATGGTAAGATAATGGCTTGTAAGTTTGTCTTCCCTTTTTTTTTTTTTTACCTAATAAACACAAGCATTTTGTTTGTTTCAATTTACTTTAAAGTGAAATGAACATCTTGAATTTTTCTCAAAAATGAAAGGTAAAAGCCAAATTATGAGTGCTTACATGGGAGTCATGTAAGTGCTCACTTAAGTGACTGGAAGATTTAAGTTGATGATTAAATGATTTCTTAAAAGGATTAATTTTTTAAAGGGAGAAAAAAAAAGCAAAATTTGAATCTTTTAAATAGTGAGATTAAGCTGTTAATCTAACAAGTGAGATTAAAAAATGAGCTAGTGTATAGCCTTTCTCTGTAAAGAAATATAACAGAAATTATCTTTCTTTTAACAGCTGTTAAAATCATACGTCAGGAAAGGGTTGGCTTCAAGAGAAATTTTAATCAAAACGTCTCAATATCTACTGTTTTCAAAAACTTTCTGACTGGCAAATAGCGTTTTTTTCCTGCTAACCTTCTTGGGATTCACTAGGAATAAATATGTTATGAGTCAGCTAAAACCCCTAGGTCCTTCTTTAATCCCTTTGTTTTTACAAAAAGCACAGCACACAGCAGAATTTTTGCAAATATACTGAAAATTTATGTGTAAGGAAAGTGAGGACCAACTTTAATTTCTAACACCAGGAAGTTCTCTGTCAATGTAGAGGGATCCATTTTTTCATGTAAAATGAGATGTCTTATTGCATTATAACTTCTCAGGTTACTTTGGTCTGTACTTAAATATGTTAATGCAACATTTAAAAGCACAGAGGCACTTTCCAGCTATCTTGTCTGAAGTTTGCAGGACATTTGTTGAAAGATTTTCCTCTTATAACTTCAGTATTTATATTGGCACACAGCTTATGGAAGTTATGGAGCATCCGTCACCGGAGATTTTTTACTGAGGTAAAAGAACATCTGTTAAGGATGTACTAATGATATTTGATGCTGCTTCCATGCAAAGAGAAGCACTACATGGCTTCTTCATCTCCCTTTCAATCTCACATTTCCTTTAAGCCCATATTTCAATGTGTTAAACATTATTAGTTTATCTTGGTACCACTGTTTATCAGGCTGACAGCTCTAAAAGCTGGATATACTTGTGCACCGGTATCAACAAACAGCATCAAAAGACAATCAGACAAATTGAAAGGGCAAAGGACTTATGTCTGATTCAGCATACAGCTACTAAATTTGAAAGTGACAGTCCTCCTTCTCCTCCTAACCGGTATACACTAATCTCTCAGTTTTAGTCAGCTGACACTTGTCCTTACACAACACTATGCAAAAATATATATTTCTCATTTTTTGTGGTACCAGTGCTGAAGTAAATTTACCTGTTATTGTTTTGCATGTACAGTTTTTTGCACAGCTCTGTAGGGAGTTATGTAGTTATAACCAGAGATGATTCATGATGCTGTAGGAAAATAAGAAATATTAGTGGAGATAATAAACTAAACTGTCAAAAGATGACTCTCCTGCATTCTAGTCACTGTTAGTGGCTACCCAGCATTTTTAATGCATTTTTATGCAAAATTTTATTCACTAGGTATCTATCTTAAGCTTTGACTAGAGAAAGACAGACTAGTTAAGACAAAAGCATAGAATTGTTACTTGCAAGCACTGCTGTATAAGGGTTCACACAATTATGTGTATTTTTCTGAAATAAATTTCTCTGCTTATAAATTCTGAAATAATGCTGTATGCAGAAAGACATTGTTTTTAGCTTAAACTAAAAACAATAACAACAACTAAAAACATGTCTTTGTCTTGTCTGTCTTCTTTCTCTCTTCCTTTCAAAAAGAATTCTCTTAACTGATGAATTCACATATTTTATCATATTTTGGCCCAAAAAAGGGCCAAAGAAAAGCCTTTAACAGGCCAAGCCAGCATCCATTTTCCAGGTCTTGGAAAATTAATTAGGCGCTGTCTTGGCCCCGCTTTTTTTTTTTTTTTCTGGCAATAAGATTACAACCCTAATCAAGTCAAGTAACTAAAGTTTTATTTTCTAACATTTCTGTTCTTTATATAGTTTTATCCTATTTTATCCTCATCAATACAGACTCAAGTTTAGCAACAGTCCATCTCAGTTTCTTTCTTCCAAAAAACAGTTAAATATACAATGTTAAATACCACCTAGAAGCTTTTAATGAAAAATATCCTAAGAAATTAAAAAGAAACAAGGCCTAGAAATAAGAAAACTTCCTAATACTTTCCATTTCAAGTGCTTTTTCATCTTAGTTTTCTAATTTTGTTTCCCTGTTTTTAGACAATTAAGATTTTTTTCCTTATAATGAAACCAGTTCTAAATGCAAGACCTCTTTCAGTGTCTTGTGTAGTACAGTCGCAAAACCATGTCCACACCTTTGACTAACTCCATCAAAAATGAACATATCTAATATATACATTTATCATATTTACATATTTAAATATCTTTTAAAATGTCATTTTTAAATATTGGGAATGTCACCTCGTCTCTCCTCGTCTTTGCTCACATATTCACATACCTATAAGTATAAAATTAATAGTCTAAATCTGTATGTAAACAGATAGATGTATAAAGCTTTCTACTAGAGCTGTTTAATTTAGGCAGATGATGCAGCTATACCATCCTCTATAGCCTTACAGAAGACAAATCATATCCAGTATTGCCTCATAATAGTTATATCCCCTTAGCTTGAATTGTTGAGGTGAGTGTTTGTGGATAAGGGATCACTCCTCTGTTCTCAATCGTATCTGTAGTGATTTAAAGAAGCACATTTGTGTGTGTTAGAAATGCCCATAAAGTGTTATAAAATTGCTGGAGATGTATTTTTACTTCTATACATTCTCTAGTGACATTATGCTGGTACTCTGTAGTGTTGTACTCTCAAGGACTGTACAGGAACTGCAGAAGTAAGAGCGAAAATTTCAGTCCGGAAAGCTCTAATGAAAATTGATTGGAAAGGCTGGAGGAGAGAGATATACTATATCCATTCAGCACAAAAACATCTTTTTTTTTTTTTTTTTTTTTTTTCCATCTAGCTTACAGGCTAGAAACAAAGATAAACCCAGATATGTGTATCCAGAGGAAAACTAATACTATATTTAATGTGCCAAATTTTCTGCTGGTATATCTCGATACTGCTCCATTGACTTTAATGGAACTTTGACATTTTTCACCAGTCAGAAATTTGGTCTGTTGTAGTAGAAAATGTTCCTACTGAACTTGCAGGATGTTTTCAGTTATATTTTTCCTGTTACTTTAATTGGCAGTTTAAAAACGTTTTGCAGTGAAGGGCTGAAATTTCTATGATTAGTCTCATGAGAGGGAAGAATTTCCTTGAAAATTAAATTGTTTATCTATTGAAATCATGTCAAATGTATGGATATATATTTATATGCTGGACTTTTTTAAGTACCCTTAGTGATATAGATATTACTTTCAATTGAAATCATGGCAAAGTATATACTGTTTAAAATACATATCTAGCAATATCTTTAATATCTAGATATATTGGCTAAGGTTATCTAAGTGTTACAGAATAAGACTGGACGTGTGTCTTCTGAAATAAAACTGTATAACAGTAAAGCCCAGGTCATATAAAAAGCAAAGCTTTTGGAAAAATTACTGAAAAAGAAGTACATCGAGTCACAGATACTATTTTAAGACTATAGAAACATCCTTTAAAACAACAGAAAAGAACACTTCCTTAATGTGTCTGATCATCCTGTTTAAGTGTATAAAAAGCCTTCAAGTGGATTGAATGGATTAAAATTATGATAATGTTCTTTCAGATTCTTGTTGAAAATAGGCTATTATTGTGAATTTCTTATCAATAATCTGAGTGAAGTTTTAAAGAAAAGAAGTAATTGAATGTGTCCCTAGGCAGAGAAACCTATTCCCAAGTGCATATTCCCAAGCAGGTGGACAGTACATCTATAAGAGACACCTCTATCTGTGGAATGGTGGTAAGGATCTAAACGTATTCCTGGTAGGCGTGGTCACATAAATTGATACATTCAAATAAAAAGAGCCAATGGCAGTAAGTCTATCCAGAGCTGTAATAATGCAAAAAAAAAAAAAAAGTGTTTTATTTTCAGAAGGAGATAAAAAAAAAAAAACTATGATTATACACTTGATTTTTGTGTTCTGGGGAGACTGTATCTAGTTTTTGTTCTAGGTGACAGGATAATAGTAGATGAACATCTACTTTATATATGTCGGACTGAGTTTTTATAGGAAGTGGAAATGGACTTCATTTTGTGATTAAGCCCCTAAGACCACTGCACAATTTTTGAAGTAAGCAGTCAAATCAGCAAACATTTGGCCCTGTCATTTTTACTGAATTTTTACTGAATGAAGATTCTTCTCTGGGTTTTATCATCTAAAAAAAAAAGTAGATGGGAACTTTTATGTACCTAGAAATAAAGGCCTTAGAATGAGTAGCTTTGGAAGTCAAGTTCTTTCTCAAATGTTAAAAAAAAAAAAGTAAAAAAGGAAAAGTACTTTCATCTCATCTGTAATTGGACATCTGAAAAGCTTAATCTTAAAGTGTGAATGCCTTTAAAATTAAAAAAACAAAAGTCAAAGCACAAAAACCACTTCCACTCCCACATTACAGATATTTTGTTATTCAGAAACCAGGAAAAGGGTGATTAAACTGTGCTCATGCACAGGAAAGTCAAGTTTTCTGTGAAGGAAAATAAAGCGTCTAAAGAAAATGACAAAAGTGGTTATTTCACAGAGTATAATTTATTGGCAGTTTTCACTAAATTCAGGTATATTTTGGAAAGGTACAGAAATTTAAATATGATCTCCTGTAGTAACTGATAACAGCTAAATATCATAATGTATGTTAGAAAAAAATGTGATAAAGCGATTGCTATAGGTATGAAGATAATATTAATTAGACACAAGGATATGGACAGGAAGCATCTATATTATTCAGTTCAGAAAAGCAACACACTTTTTAAGATTTCTCTCAAACCCTTTCCCTCAAGATCTAATATCCAGTGCTCCTTCTGCCTCCTCTTTAGTTAACATTGTGGAATGGTCTCAGAGCTTATGAACTGGATTTCTCCCCGAGGGACTTAAATCGAAGGAAGCACTTCCAGACCACACACTATGCTCAAGTTGCTAGTGAGGGCACGCCATACAGGATGAGGCCAAAGGGATTTTCCTCATCGTCAGCTGCTTTCCCTCCACACATTCGCTCTCATTTCACTATATCACTTGTGGACCACATTCACTTATCAGCCCTGCATTGTAACATATGATCATCTTCCACCATCCATAAATGGATGTAACAATGGATGTAACATCATTTATATGAATCAGAAGCAGAAGGGGGGGTAATCAAGAATTAGTAACTGTTACAAATGTTTCATACACGCAAATAAAAGATTTACTCCTGTAGGGAAATGCGGGTTTGAGGATTGGGGATGCTTATGGATGCCGATGTACAGGGGGGTATCCTTGACCCTCCTGTGACCCCGGGCCTGGAGCATGCTCAGTCAGGCCAGTAGGTCTGACTGAGCAACTCAGTGCAGCTAACTAGAAGGCTCCAGAAGCCCGCAGGTGAGGGCCGGAGCTCCTGAAGGTGGGGGCCAGAGCAATCTGCTCCAGCCAGCTGTCCGCCCACCAACGGAGCTCCGCCAACCACCAGGGATCAGGTAATTAGCATCCACCCAATCCTTTACTTCACTCCTCCCTTTCTCCTCCCCTTTACCTTCGCTATATAAGTTAATGGAGTTCCTGAATAAATTTGGCGGTTGACCCTGACTTCTGTGAAGTTGCTATGTTGACCGTCCGGGATGGAGGCGCCCTTGTTCTGGGCAGCCTAACCCGACAGCGCCCTTCCTAACCTGAGGCGAAACCCGGGCCAGGATGATGACATCAGCAGCTCCCCCCTCAGCGGACAGGGGCCCAGGGGTGCTAAGAGGGGGCTCCCTGCCGGGGTAGCGGGAAGGTGTGAGAGCGGGTGGCGTGGTGTGCCGGTATCACGAACACGTCGGTGCGGCGGCGACAGGTCTTAGCAGACTGTGAGGCCCGAGGGCCCCGGCATAGTTACATCCGGGGGTTCGGGGGCGGGCCCGGCCGAGTGCCGCGCACCGCCTCATATTCCAAGTGAAAAAAATCTAGAATCTGGAAACTTTTTCTTCACATGGTAAAAATAGATATTTTTATATTCCAGCAGACATCTGTATGAATACATGCATAAAAGTTTTTATAAACACAAGGTTTCCATGTCTAAGCATGAGGAGGACAAGGTGATCAAGAGTAGTCAGCATGGACTTTCACCAAGGGGAAGTCATGCTTAACCAAACTGGCAATGTCTATGATGGAATGACTGTCTGGTTAGATAAGGGGAGAGCAGTGGATATTAGAATCATAGAATCACAGAATGCCTAAAGTTGGAGGGGACCTCTAGAGGTCGTCTAGTCCAAGCCCCCTGCACACGCGGGGCCACCTAGAGCACGTGGCACAGGACTGCATCCAAGCGGGTCTTGAAGATCTCCAGAGAAGGAGACTCCACAACCTCTCTGGGCAGCCTGTGCCAGGGCTCTGTCACCCTCACAGTAAAGAAATTCTTCCTTAAGTTCCCATGGAACTTTTTATGCTTCAATTTGTGGCCATTTCCTCTGGTTCTGTCAGTGACCACCAGTGAAAAGAGGCCAGCCCCATCCTCCTCATTGCCTCCCTTGAGGCACCTATAGACACAGATCAGATCCCCTCTCAGCCTTCTCTTCTCCAGGCTGAACAAGCCCAGCTCCCTCAGCCTCTCCTCATAGGGCAGATGTTCCAGGCCCCTGATCATCCTAGTCGCCCTGCGCTGGACTCTCTCCAGCAGCTCCACATCCCTCTTGTACTGTGGGGCCCAGAACTGGACACAGTACTCCAGATGTGGCCTCACCAGGGCTGAGTAGAGGGGTAAG
>VWPW01011473.1:368243-505722 GCA_013389825.1 Crypturellus undulatus
ATTGGCCTTCTTCCAGTCCTCCGGCACCTCCCCCGTTCTCCAGGATCTTTCAAAGATGATGGAGAGTGGCTTGGCTACGACATCCACCAGCTCACGCAGAACTCTGGTGTGCATCCCATCGGGGCCCATGGATTTGTTGGTATCAAGATGTCTTAGGTGCTCTCTGACCCAATCTTCCTCTACCCTGGGCAAGTCTTCCTTTCTCCCGTCTTCTTCTCTTGTCGCGAGGGCCTGGTACTCTACAGGGCTGCCCTTGGTAAACACCGAAGCAAAGCAGGCATTCAGCAGCTCTGCTTTTTCTGTGTTCTTCATGGCCAGGGTGCCCAACCCATTCACTAGAGGACCCACATTTCCCCTGATCTTCCTTTTACTGTTAATATATTTATAGAAGTTCTTCTTGTTATTTTTAACATCCCTTGCCAGGCTGCATTCCAGCTGCGCCTTAACTTTCCTAGTTGCATCTCTGCATTCCCTGATTACGCTCCTGTATTTTTCCCAGGGGGCCTGCCCTTTCTTCCACATTCTGTACACCACCTTCTTCTGCTTGAGCATTGCCACCAGCTCCTTGCTCATCCACGCAGGTCTCTTGCCCCCTCTGCCTAACTTCCTATGCACAGGGATGCACTGTTGCTGGGCACAGAGGAAGTGACGCTTGAATTGTCTGTCTTGACTTCAGCAAGGCTTTTGACACTGACTGTCTCCCATAATATCCTCATAGGCAATCTTAGGGAGCATGGATTAAACAAGTGGACAGGGAGTTGGATTAGGAACTGTCTGAATGGCAGAGCTCAAAGGGTTGCTGTCAGTGGTGCAGTCCGATCGTTGTACTGTAGCTAATGGTGTTCCCCAGGGACCAGTATTGGGTCCAATTTGGTTCAACTTATTCATCAATAACCTGGATGAAGGGCAAGAGTGACTCCTCAGTAAGTCCCAAGTATAAAAGAGATATGGAACTAGTAGAGAGAGTCCAGCTTAGGGCTACATAGATGATCAGGACACTGGACAAGCTCTCCTATTGAGAGAGCTGAACCTGTTTAAAAAGAAGACTGAGAGGCTATCTTACCTTGTATACAAGTATCCTGGGAAGGTGCCAAGAGGATGGGCCAGACTCCTTCAGCTGTGGCTAGTGATAGGACAAGAAGCAACAACTACAAACTGAGACTCAGGAAGCTCCCCCTGATTTTGAGTTAAAAATGACTGTGGGGGTGACAGAGCCCTGGAACAGGCTACCCAGAGAGGCTGTGGAGTCTCCTTCTCTGGAGATCCTCAAAACCCTCCTGCATGCAATCTTCTGCAATGATGTGCTCTAGGTAACCCTACCGGTGCAGAAAGTTTGGGCTAGAGATCTCTTGGGGGTCCTTCCAATCTCGGTCATTCTGTGATTCTGTGCTATACGGAAAGTTCCATAACATAGTAAAAAAGCCAAATTGTAACAAAATTTAAAATAAATTAGACTGTTACCAATGGCATGGAGGTTTTTTTTCTTCAGTGTAGCAGAAATACCGGCTGCACAGTGCTGTGTATGATTTATTTATAAGCTACTAATGAAGACATATCTAATCATCATAATTAATTGGTATTTTTGTGCTTTGGGGCCTAATCACAGAAACTTTCATATGTTGGCTTAAACTGAATTTAGCCATGAGGCAAAAATTCATAAGAAAACTTGCTTCTTTGTTCAAGTTTGCTTCTCCATTGAGCTTGACTACTGTGTGCTAACTGCAATTTAACCCTCAAAACACCAACATACATTAAAATGCTGTGAAAATTAACGAGAGGAATGGATGATTTGCAGGGATACCATTACATGACAACTGTTTTATATTTGCTATGGGAATTTGCTTAAATCAGGCCTAATTTTAAGCCACAGTAATCAGTATCACATCATTAGCATAATCCAGTCATTTTCATAATGATTCATACAATTTTGTAATGTTTCTTGCTGATTTGTATGGTAAACTCATTTACGGGCACGATCTAAAATGTCCTGCAGCTTTGTAAATGTGCTGTTCACGTTAGATTATACATTCATGCTATCTCTCTACATTTCCCATTACTCTACACTTTTGAGGAATAGCAGCAACATACCCGTTCATAACTTGTTCGGTAGGTGACAGGGCAGAGACTTGGCATTGGTATTAGGAAAGACATTTTTCTATCATTTCAGATTGCTATATGCCAGAGACAACTGCTTTGTTTCTCTGTTTTGAAAATAACTTGCAAATAATATGGGTGTTTGATGCCATTGCTATTTGGCAAGGAATGCTGGGAGAGCTGATTCCTCCAAAAGTATTCACATGTGTTAGGTATGTTTTGTAAGTTGAAAACGTGGTTTGGTTTTACTCACTGAAACTACACTTTATTGTAAATGAGGACAGCTCTTATAGAATTAACATATGTATAGAAATATATAAAGTGCAATAGAAACATATATATGCTGTATGGTTACACAGGTACAACCATTTCACAGCCTTTAATATTTTAAATATGGCTGATGGACATAAAACTTGAATATACACTTGAAATGGAATCTTTGTGAGTCATAAATGAGTTGTGTATGACAGGCCTTTATCACAGTAGCACCTTCATTCAAACGAAGTGTTCCAAACACTAGTAGAAATAATCTCTTTTCTTGATGGGTATTAGCTGCAGGGCAAGGGGAACTGGATATTTTTTATCAGTGTGCATTATAATCAAGAAAGCGATAGATTATATTGTACTAATTTTCCATTAAATCTCTATTTATATAACTTCTATTAAAGATATCAACAGATACTAGTGTTAAAAGTGATGTTTCAAAATAGTTTTACTATGTTATTTAAACCTCATGTATACCCCTAAACCTTTCCCAATTTTTATTTTTTCCACTTTCCAGAAATGACAATTTAATTCCTCTGACAATCTCCCAATATATATCTGGCATCTCTATTATATTTAATTGAACTGAATTTGCAAGGATTTTGAGTGTTCTGGGACACTGAATGATATTTTCCCCAGGATTTGTGATTGGCATGAGTTCTCTGTCTCCAAATACTTGGAAGAAATCTGGCTAGTTGTCAAAGACACTTTGTCCTTTTTTGAATGTTCATGAATATATTATCAGAAGAGGCACGCTGTGTAAGGAATCTGTCTCTCCTGAAAGTTGAACTGAAGACCCTTGTATCCCAAAGCGCTGACTTTACCAGCGGAATGAAAAAAGAATCTCCATTAGCTGTTAATTCTAGCAGCGGCAATTCTTAGGAACCATTCCTAGGCCTCCAGACGACGGAAAGGCCATTCAATACTTCCCTTACTTCCTGTAAAGTGCTTGAACTCAAGCGAACAAACACAAAGATATTTTAGTACAATGCATAAATGGCATGCATACCATTCCGGCAAGTGCACTTTAAGGGTATCATATGAAGCTCAAGGAAGCCTGCATCTCTAACTAGGTGCCAATACGAGGAAATTGTCTTTGCTGAGACTTAAACAACCATAAGTTTTTGTTATTGTTTTCTGATTGTTTTTAATTAGGAAAAAAGTAACTTAATTTCTTCTATCCGTGGGGAAAGCAATTAGCTATTTTTAAAGTCCCGTCTGAGTTCTAGAAGAAAATTATTCAAACTATTAAGTAACAGTGTTCCTCCATTTTTCAAGGGGAGAAATGGGAAAATAATATGTGATTTAACTGAGTCTACTAACGAAAAAAACACACACACACAACAACAGGGACATAGTTAAAAGTAGCAACACTTATATCATCCTTTCAGTTTCCAGGCATGAGCTGGTAAGGCCATTAATACTACAATTTATAACAGATGGCCATTCTTGCCTGGGCATATACATACATCATCAAATTTCCCTTTGAATTTCACTCTCTCTAATTCCCACTGAAGTCAATGGGAGTTTTATCTGTACAAAGGAGAGCAGAAGTGGACCTGCAGGGATTTTTTTCCTTTGTCTTAAGTAATATATTTTTAAATGTGAAGCTTAACACAGAAAGAAAACTGTCACGGGAACGAACTCACAAAGAGTTTTGTTTTAATGCTTGTGAAATAGAAGTCTATTAATTTTTAACTTTCTGAAGGTTAAAGTTAAAAAGTCCTTTAATGAAACCAAGGGTGAATATATTGTCCATAGATGCCTTTGTACCTACATTTCTTTCTCTGATGTCATACTCCTTGAGGATCCATAAGCAGTCAGGGTCAATTACCTATTTTGCTGTTTTTCAGCATACAAGGGCAGCCAGATAGAGTATATCTGATGGGAAATCTGAGGCATTTATAATTTATGTGAAGCTATTAGCAAGTCTTCTGTTCTTCCTCTTTGTTGTTTATTGTCATATTAAAAAAAAAAAGAAAAAAGCAGACAAATGAACATGAAAGATACACAAGCCTTTTACAGCTTGAATAAAGATCTACACTTTTAGAAGACATAACTTCAGCTTTAAATTACTCTGTAGAATGCTTCTGGTTTTTAACTAGCACAGAGACACAGGAAAAAACTGCATTATTTTATGCATAGTTTACTCAGCCACGTCATAAAGACAGAAATATTCCCCAGTGCAATATGATAGATGATGATCTGGGCTGTAAACCTATTCTGACTAATCATGTTTATTCTGATTGATTGAGCTAATTGAAAACGAACACAGATATTCCCTGTAGGTGCATTTTTCTCTTATCATATTTGTATGATAATAAAAAAGGGATGTTTTCAATTCCCAAAAAATAATTATCTTGGCTCTTCGTAGTCTGCCAGAACAGATTGCTTGTCTGCCTGATATTAGTCAAACAGGTAAGCAGTCTGTTTTCATAGTAGCTTGACCATAGTAAACTTAACTATTAAAGATATAAGTGTCTTTTTGCAATTAGATGTTCAGTATACTATGCCAATATATGAATTCTGTTCCTGAATGACAATATATTTGCTTTTATACTGCTGTATGCTCATAAAAATGATTCTTGTCCTGTTTCCTGAGGACCACCAAGCATCTTATGCATTTAATGATATTACCTATGTTTCCTTGGCTCTCAAGCATACGCAGAAATGCCTGGTAAAGCCATACATCTCTCTCATCTTTGTCTGTAATAGTTACCCAGATGTTTGGTGGCAGCTATGCATCTATACCAGCGGAACAAACAAAAAGTTTACAATAATCTTTCAAGTAAATCCAAAAAAATAAAAAGGCAGAAATGTAGGCTGAAATACTATGGTTAACTTCCTAACTTGCACAGTGACTTCTTCAGAAACCTGACATTTTGACATTTCCTTCTTATTTGTGAGACACTACAAAACTGAGATTTTTCTTTTTTTCTGAGAAAAAAGAAAAGGATGATGAGCTCTTCTTGGATGAGATTACATGTATAATACAGAGATGGATGAACTTCTGAGTTTCAAAAGCTGAGAGAAAATGAGCAGTGAAACCTTTGGGTAGTTATCCAACATTATCTGGGTGCATTTAAATTTAGGTTAGAGATATTTCATGGGCATTTTTCATGCAATATATAGTACCTTTTCCTTTTATTTTGATAAAATTAGGATATAGAAAGATGTTGAAAAATTTACAGAAGAGCTATTCAATGCATTAATTGATGAAAGTACAGTAGTAACTGTGGAAAAAATTTCTCCAAGGAGAAATTAAGATCAGAAATATCTACTGTAAAAATCCCATATAATTCTTTGAAGGAAAGAGCCTGCATCTCTCTTCATTGATAAAATTTCCTTGAGACAATATTAAGTGCATTAGTATCCCTTTAAGTGCATTAAAGCTGTGTCATGTCCAGCAGGCCAGATCAATTCGAGCTAAGTGAACAAATAAAAGCATCGGAAAGGTGTTCTGGAGATCAACAATTACTTTTAGTCTCACAGTATGCTTCATTCACGAAATCTTTCCTAGTTTCAGTTCAGCTGAACCCTTGAATTTCCTTTTACATTTTGAATTGGCCTCAGTTGAGTACAGTGAAAATGAAGCTCTAGATTATACTCGTAAACTTATGAGATTTCATTTAACTCAACATATTTTTAAATATTGCCGCAATACATATTTTTATGAAGCCTAAGAACAAACATGAATGTTTGTACTAGTAAAGAAAAACAAATGTACACCTCTCAACCATTTTCTGAATTTAGTGAAAGATGAAACAATTATTTTCCATACTATATTATACTATAACATCATATCTGAAGTTTTGCAAAGTGTCTTTGTCAACAATTCCCAGAAATCTAAGTATGCCTAGGAAGTGTTCATGCACCTGTCCTGAAAGTTTTTGTGGAGTTTGAGAATCATTAGGACACAGATCACGGAAAATGTTTTGCCGTGAAGAAGATCAGTAAAAACAGGGAGAGCATTAACAGGAGGAAATAACAAAGCTTTTATTAATACATAATCAGTTATCCTATTTCACAAAAAACAAAGAAATAGAACTCATACAACTATCAGTATGAAAAGTTATCCCAGTCAAGCCTTTTGTATGTACTGTTCAGCTTCAGGAAATATCATGATTGACAGTACCCTACTGTTTTCCAATCCCTAGAAAATTTTTTTCTTTACCTATATGTATCACAAGAAGATTTGAACCAAATAGTAGGATATTTTGAACACTAAAGAGAAAACAATTTCTATTGTTTGACGGAAAAGGCAATTTTAAAGGATACCCAGTGACTCTTCCTATCAGTTCACTGCATGCACATCTAAAACACGATTGATTCTGACACATCCCTTTTCAACCAGTTATTGGTGACAGAATCCTATGAATAAAAATCAGAAGCTATTTGTTCGTAGGCGCATCACAATACATTATAAAGGGCTATGAGATCAGTCCATGAAATAGTTTATTGGTTTCTTTCCTGGTGATTATAAGATAATGAGCAAATGTTCTCTCATGATAAACCGTATTATTTTGTACTGGCTTGTTAAATAGAAGCTGCATTTGATCATGACCAACAGCAATACCATTAGCTGGCATGTTTTATTAGCTATAAGGAGGATCTGTATTCACATATGCTATACGGTTCCAGAGGAGTTTGCCCTGACTGGAAGGATACATTATGCAACAAATCGTTTTTTTTTTTTTTTTTTCCTTTCATCTGTTCATGTGTTGTTCGTGATTTGGTCTAAAATGTGTAGATTGCATTGTTTTTCTCATCTAGAATGTAGTTATAAAGACAAAGCTAGTCACATCAGAGGATTCATCTGTCTTCCACCACTCTTTATGTATTTCCTGCATCTTCTCTCATGTGCAGTCTTTGCAAAGATTAAAGAGCTGGCTAAGGCAGCTCCATCCATTTCCTCTGTATTACCACAGTATTGCTGTTTCTTTTCTCATAAAAGAAATCATCTCCTGGGAAATTTTTTTATTTGATTTGACCAAACTATAGAAAATGTAAGGAAATTGTGCGTCTGCGTAACTTGGATACCATCAACAGAGACTGATAGATAATATTCAGAATTTCCAGGCAGAAATCAGTTGTTTGTACAAACTTCTGGCTTGTCTGACACTTTCATTTTTATTGTGTAGTTATCAGCTAAGATTTGATATGGTTAAATTTATAATGTCCTTCCTTTCATCCTCCCAAGAGATCTACATTTCTTCATTTATTGATTATGCCTTCAACCTCAGTTTAAATTCCTTTCAGGTATCACTAAAGGTCTTCCCATCTTGATTATGTTTAAATAGTATAGGTCTTTGTCCAGTGTAAAATAAAAATAGTTTATCTTGGCCCACAAGTTAGGTCTATTGTCCAGGCTCTCTTCTCCTCACATCTCAATTACTTCAACACACACAGTAGTAAAAAGCAACCTTATCCAAGACTTACAAAATGTTGCTAAAAGGAGTCCATTGTTTTGACTTTATTACTTACTTTCCTGCATCTGCCCACTGTCTCTATTTTTTCATTTTAATCAAGCAATATGCTTATCTCCAGTTTTCAGGGCGTTACTGAGAGATGATTCTGGACTCGAATGTTTTTAATTTGAATTTCTATTTCTGAATTTTAAATCTTTAATACATTTTAAAACAATCAGCTCCATGACTTCTTCTGCTATATCCTCCATGCTTGAGAGATTCCTTAAATAAACGGCTGCCAAACAACACCATTATATTCCTTCATCAACTCCTTGAATCATTTCACAATAGCTTGACTATTTCTATCAGACTTTATATTTTCTTATTAATTTCCCATCTATTTGAATATATCTATTTTCTTGTCTTCTGCTCTCTAGTAGCTGATTTGAATACATTCCTACCTAAAGAACAAAACTTATTTCCCTTATTTGCCTAATACAGTAGGGTCCTAGGCCCTAGATTAGGCTTGAAACACTGCTGGACAAAGCAAGATTATCAAGATGAGGACTGGATCATGAAAACTGTATCACTTCGTGGTCCATACAGAAAATTATTGAGAGATTAGTGACCTAAACTGGATTTTGAATCACTGAAATCACACAGAAGTACACTGCAATGCTAAGAAAGCCTCATCAAACAGCTAAATGTACAGTGCATCAACAAAACAACAGAAACATTTACCTTTTTAGCAAAGGGTATGAAGCTCTGTTAATATGCACCATCATTTTAAAAGATTTTTTTTTTTTTTGTAGGATTTCTTATGAAATCCAGTCTGAAATTGCTTATTATAAAGCTAAAGATTCAGGTATCCTTTTTTGACTTTTGAAGAAGATGTCAAACTCTCCTCTTGCACATGATCTACCAAGATCAATTTTCAAAATCCTATGAATGTCAAAAATGTTTTAGGGTCTTTTTTTTTTTACGCCAAAAAGGCTGTGACAGAAGGTAAAAAGAAGCACCCTAGGAAGGTAATTCAGTTATGTGCAAAGAACCACTTTATCTTTCTGAAAAAGCAGGTAAGGTTCCTAGCAGGAGAGGACCCCATACTCAACCAGCCTTATGGGCACATGCAACATCTCATACCACCAGAAAACATCTTGATGAACTGGAATATGCTGTTTTTTAAATTATAACAAAATTTTAATTAACATGCATTCCTTCATATATAAACCATCTGATGGGAATCTGCTGGAATAGTTCTGTCATTTTTACCCATCTATTTAAGTTTTATTATTTGAGAATTTAAGGTATGGTTAATTATAGGCAGAATAGAAATATGCAGGAATGATAAGTTGATTCTGATCGCATCAGCTCTCACATAGAATTCTGTACAACCAGTCTTCAAAATTTTCCAAAGTATGAAGTCTGATATGTTCTGTTATCTTTATGTGAAAAACTCTAGGGTACAGAACTCTGCATCTGTTTTACTTTGGTAATTTTTTGTTTGTTTGTTTCAACACATCAGCAAGTCTTCCTGAAACACAGTTCTTCCTCCCTCCTAATCTAGATAATATACCTTCGCTTTTACACACAATTAATATTTCCAGGCTGTCAGAGGGAAATTTTCTTGGCAACACAGGAATTCTTTTATGGAGAACTTCTAAAGACCAGCATTTTCCATACCTTGGAAATCTCTGAAGTTTCCAAGGCTGGTTCAATGCTGATTTTGTTATGTTGGGAGGAGTCAGTTTTTCCTAAACCTCTTAATGCCATATGGAAAAGAAATGGAGGCCATTTGAAAGGCTGTTAGCCACTCAGAGGTTTCTGGTCTGATATGGCCTTGGAACAAACTGTATAAAAAAACAAAATAGATAAATACGTTTCAAATTATATATTCCAATTCCCTTAGGGTTTGAGAGAGAAATAGCACAGAAATATTCTCTCCTCAATGTCTTAATACCATGTTACATTTCACTGATACTGGAAGTGCACTTTTATGAGCATATGAATGAATGTATTCTGCACTTTGTGCCCCTTCCTTTCCTATTACATACAGGAAAAAACAACCCCAAACTCGTTACATGAACTCTTCCATGATCTCCAGTTTCTTCCATTCCAATGGAGTTTGTATTAAGTCAAAAAAGCAGCAAAGTTTTGGCTTTTTCCTGTAAAATTCCTTTCTTTTTTTTCTTTCTCTCTTCAGTCACCTATATTCTGAAAGCTTGTGGGGTCTAGTTATCTTTGAGATATCTACCTATTGAAGTCAGTTAAAGCTGACCGATAAGCTACAGCTTAAAAATAGGCCCATAGGTACTTCCATATGCACAGACAGGTGAACACAGACTCACAATAAGGTCACAGTAATTTATTTAGGAAAAGAGACAAAAACAGACATTTCTAAAATATGCAATTAAATAATTGTGTATTTTATGAGGTTTTACACCACTTCTATGTGGTCACCCGAAAATTTGTCATGCAAGTAAGATAGAGAGCTCAGAAACGTAAGCAAGGTCTCTATCAATGCAAGGCTTAATAGAAAAAAAGAAAATAAAAATAGATTCAATTAATTGCCACAGTGACAATAGAATGCTTACCTCATATGCAGAAGCATAATTAAGTGTAGAGGCAAAGTCTAGTTCCATAAATAACTGTCCATAATCATATACAATTGGCATGTCATTATTCCTATTACAAAAAGAACAAATGAGAACAGAAAGCAATATTAGTCTTACAGAACTGAGTTCCTAATTAAGTCCTCATCCACATAACTAAGCTTCTCAGGCTCTTCTTCCTTTCTCATTTCACAGGGATGTGTCATTAAAAGTACCTGACAACATCATATGCAAAACATTTG
This sequence comes from Crypturellus undulatus, assembly GCA_013389825.1. Taxonomy (NCBI): domain Eukaryota; kingdom Metazoa; phylum Chordata; class Aves; order Tinamiformes; family Tinamidae; genus Crypturellus; species Crypturellus undulatus. The sequence goes on from VWPW01011473.1 coordinate 378,864, forward strand.
TCTCCTGCCTGTTCTTCGTAAGAACAATGATGTGAAGCTTAGAAATAGACTGGTTACAACACATCAACAACTAGTTAAGAAAGTCATCTGAATAGTGTAAGAAGTTCTTAAAGAAATGTCCTATATGGCAGAAATAAATGCTCATTTCTCCTTGAACTGAAAGGGAAATAAATACATGTTGTTTTCTAACCTTTTCCTACATATACAGATCCATCTTGGCTGTGGGGACCAATCATGTGACAGCATGAGTATCAACTAATAGCAGAATGATCTGGAATATTCTTGATGGATGAAATATAAAGAGAAAGTAAAAAAAAAAAAAAATCCCTCTCTTTTTAAAGGGTGCTTAATATTTTCCCAAGGCTCTAGAGAAATAGGGAAAAATTTTTCGCTGAAACTTTTCACATTTTTTTCCGCATTTTCTACCTTCCTTCTGGGTAAGATGGTGGCCTACACAGCTCACTACAATACAAACATCATGTCTTGTGTTTATGTACACAAACTTGCATAAAATAGTTGTATTAGAGATGGGAAACCACATATAATGTGGAAACGCAGAGAAAGAGATGGTCGTGAAATCTTTTAGAGTTAATGCTGGCTTGAAAATCATCCCAAGGCTGAACGATGTGGTGCTGCCTCATACCTCGTCAGAGCACTAAGGTGCCTATAAAATCAAACAGTGAGGATGCAGTGTAGCCATAATATCAGTGTGTACTTTTGGTAATGTTATCTACTTTTAGGACGTAGTTTGGAAGCCTGGATTATAGGGACTTTTATGTCTGTTATTTGGGATTGAGTCCATATCTTCTTATTTCTTGGTGCATTCGCTTCATTTCCTCACTTAACACAGGCAGACTCTGTTACCAGAAATCTAAGAATAGACCTTATGGCTTCTGTACATGTGCTTTACTCTCCAAAAACTAACACAAGCTCTTCAGGTAAAACAAGAATTAGGGGTATCAGCCACAAAAGGCTTCGTTTGCCAACGCCATCAGTCTCTGCTTCTCATAAATTCTAAACCTTGACTAAAAACAGTGTAAATATTGAAAAATGAGTAATGCCTTTTCTATTTTAAAATATGAGGGCTTTAGAATTATGACCTTTAGCAAATAAGAGAGTATTACAGAGAGAAAAGGAGTTGGGAGCAGGGGGTTAGAGAGCAGTGGCCAACGAATGATGAATCGGTGTCACCTACTTTAATCTAGGACATTAGGTGCAACTACAAAGGGGACCGAACAGACAGTTAGTGAACCACAATGGTCTGTGCCAGGCTACCTTCTCCATCACCCTTCTGTTTTAGGAAATAGTAAATTTGGATCATTGCATTGGAATTACACCCATAATAGACTAAAGTAATCCCGTGGCAAATTGGTTCACCTAAACACAATTATATAAACTCTAAGCCAAATCCATCACTTTGACCCACCTGCTTTGCACAGCATTAGTAATGCAGAGCAGGCTAGAGTCTGGCCTTTAAGCCAAATAAGCAAGTTTTACAGGATATTTCATCACTGGAGTACTTCACAGCAAATGACATATCAGTGGTTTCATACCAAGGCAATGACAATAATTTCTAGAATGTGGTTCAGGCAAATTAGAAAAGAAAACAAAATAACTTCTACTGATAATTAATAGGTCTGCCTTAAACATTTAAATACAGTTTCTCATTATCATCCAAAAAAGAATGTTCAGTCTGTTCAGTCTACCAGATATTTTTTTCTAATTTCTCTGTAATTTCCCTAGCTATCTATAGTATATATAACTGTTGCTTATTACTTACTGGTGTCCTCTATTTACCTTCTACATCAAAGAAATAAAAAAACTGAAATGATTCACTCTGAGAATCTCTTGCCATTTTTTTAATGCAAATGAAGTTTCACCCTTTTATTTCATTCGCTTCTTAAAATATTCCATTTTTTTCTGAAAATAGTTTATAGTAAACAAAATAAGAATATATTTATTTTTACCTCTCTTCATGCCAAGGGTTATGATGACGCTTTGCTTTAGAGATGCACGTGTCATATCTAACTATGTAAAGTGACATGATACAATGTGACATGTTGATGAACAGTGTGACACAAAGCACATATTTCAATATATCATTCGCGACTGGGAATAATAAAAAGGGAAGTCCCAGATATAAAAGGAATAGAGACCTTTAGATTCTTTTTTTTTTTTCTTTTGGCTTCCTTCAAGAAATTCTAGAGATTGCCTGAGAAAATGTCCCTTAATAGTAGCACTCCATTTGCTAATGCCTTGATAATCACAGAGGAAACATAATTGTTTTCTTAGTATGAGTTATTAGGTCATCTACCAAAATACCCACCTTACCTGGTAGGTGTGAAGGGTTTTTAAAAAGTTATTGAATTTTGTTCTGGCTTTGTGCAGTATCCAGTTGTGACTCATGTAGGTAGAAAAAAAGGTAAATTTATCTCAGGAGAAAATTACAAAGAATGTTAGCTGACAGCTGCTGCTTATGAGAATGTATTTTAGTTATTGCATTGTATTATTACTCGACCATGTTATGCTTATATCTTATATGTGAGAGTTTGGCTGCAGAAGGAGCACAATTCCTTAGAAAAAAAACATTTATTCACTTCCAAATTAGTGGAACTGTTCTCCTTGGTTGTATACAAGATGAAAGTATATTAGGAATGAAAAGATTTGTTGTACAATGCAAGCTTAAGAAGCAAAATGCCTTTCATGTTTATTTATTTATTTAGTAGGTTTTAATAGTTAAATAATACAATTACAGGGTATAAATTATAAAATGCCATGGGGTATGGTTGCAAGAATAAAAAAAAAAAAAAGAAAAATAGAAAAAGATGGAAAAATAAAGGAAATTTACCTTAAAAATAAACAGGAGTTACAAATGAAAAAGTTATTGTCTTCATGCTGATGATATTCTTTCTAAAGAGAAGAAAAAGAACAAGGGATTATCCTTAGAATAGCCCTACATGCTTACATTATATGTTTGGCCCTGCATCTGTATTCATGGGTCATGTCTTCTTTTACTTGTCAGTCCCCAGAGACTGAAGAAGAGCTAGCCTTCCCGGGTAAGCGTGAAGCCTCTCTCCTATATTCAGTGTGATAACAAGAGTTGAAGAAAATCAGGTCACTCAAAGATGGTATTACTGCAATCTGCTGTTTTTAGACTACTATCTGCATCAAGGCCCTATATAATGTTGATGTTCAGGCTTACTAAAAAGAAGAGAGACCACACAGAAAGTTATATCATTACATACATAGATCATTATAATGAGTGCAAACATTAAGCTTTCATGGTGGCTTACTGAAGATATGGAAGAGATCTCATTCATTGTAAATCACTGATGCACAGTGATTAGGAACAACATATGGAAAAGAAATAACTTACAGCTTTATTTGCTTTCTCCATTCTCCATCATCTTTAAATACCAGTTCTGTAGCCTCTGGTGCTGGCAAGATGCTTTGGACTGAATTCTCAAAGCCAACAAAACAACAACAGGAAAAAAAAAAAGAAAAGCAAACTACATGATTCTCCTCTTCTGTTCAAATTCATTCCATGGGGGTGAAATTCCAGCTCTGTGGAAACTATTGGCAAAACTTTTACTTACTATCCTGAAGAAAAAGGTTTTATCTTGGTTTAAAAAATTTTAGGATTTGCTCCAGACTACTGCGCTATTTTCTTTTTACAGCCCTAAATATCCACTCCATTCACTAAAACTTGCCTCCCTTCAGTCTCTTATTGAGTGTCATTGTAAGGTACCAGTATCCATCATGGAAATATAAATTGTTTTCTAGTTTCTAAATGCATAGGGTTGATTTAAATGCAGTTGCAGGTGATACAAATCAGTACAGAATTTGACTCATTCTAAAAATGGGCCTGAAATCAGTGAACAGCATGTGGAATGGTGCTGGCTCTGAAAAATAGATTATTATCAATAATTATGGTGCCTGTGATGAGTACTTTGATTTTTACAGTTCCCTATAATTTACGTGATTTAGATGTGTAGAACTGGGGCGGGGGGGAGGAAACAAGGACTTCAGCCTATTCATGGGGGGAGGAGGTGAAGGAAAAAAAAGGAAAAAAAAGAAAGAGTGAAAAGAGTGGAACCAAAGTTCCATTTCTCAAAAGAGCAACAAGCTAGACTGCATTTTAAAGCCGTCAACACCATCAACATTTAGAAGACAACAAGAGGGTGAGAACAAAAAAATGTGATATAACAATTCACAAATAATATCAGGAAAAAATGAAATTTCAACTTTGCTGTCATTCCGCTGACTGAGTTGACGAGCAGAACTGAGGTAGGACTTTTTAGAGCTGTGATTGGCCTGCCAGCATGGATTTGTGTTGTCATGCTGAGGGCCCTCTAATAGTCCAGAGGTAGCAGGTGGCTGCTGACTTACAGAGGCTTGCATCTATTTTATTATTTGTTGGCTCTTTTATCCCTGACAGATTCAAACACAAATAAATTCAATCAAGAACCTCTACCTTTCTATGATTCCATTTGGTACCTGAAGCCAAATGCAGCAGATTTCTGGAATAGCATGACAACAGCCCCAGTGACTCAGCTAGAAGCAAAGTAGAGGCTATAGGTTCTTAGTGGTGATGGCTGGGCATCTGAAACAAAGAAGAAATGAAATCCAAGTCTCTTGTGGAGCTTGCTCTGTGAACAAATAGTGCACTTTAAGATTTTACTGTAATTTAAGAGGCCTCGGCTAAATTTTTCCTCAAAAGTCAAAAGTTGAAAAATACAGCAATGTATTGTTTTGAATAAGAAATGTATCAAGGTGTCTTGAATGTATTGAAAGTAATTGAGTGCAGAGGACAGGAATGTAATGACTTGTTACAAAGCAGCCATACTTTGAAAAGTGTGTTCATGAGTCTCTGCATTCCTTACCATGCACAGGTTAAACGTGGCTTTAAATCATCAAAATGATATTGGAAAATTATCAGCCAAATCAGTATTGGTAAGTGTATTTACACAAATAAACTGCTCTATGAATGACTCAAAGGAGCTGAATCTTGTCATTTGTTAATTCTGAGTTGGAATGCTGATGTCTCAGTTTTCCAGAGCTTTCCCCTTTTATTCCTCCAGAGTCCCTCTTCTCTTGCTCTTTTAGTGAATGCTGATTTTTTTTCAGAGGTCTGAGTTACTCTGTTACAAAAACTAAGTTGTGATGCAAACTAAAACACCTTTAAAAGCTGGGTGTGGTGAGTGACTCTGTGCTTCCAGGATACTTTAACTGACACCAGCAGCTCATTGTAATGAATCTTCAGAACTGGTTCAATGTAAACGAGATTTGCCCATGCTTGCTATAACTTGTACTAGGTCCAGGTAAATGTCCTTCAATATAAAGAACATAGTGACTACTAAGCATAACTATGCATGTCTGTAAGTTTTCTTCTATTTGCCCTCTTTGCAGAGATTTTGCAAAAACCTATTTCTAAGAATGTCTTTTCAAGCAATATAAAGTTCTCCCCCTCTTCTTATTGAATTGTAGCGCAATGTGTACTTAAAGCAGACATGCATCTTTCAGGAAGCGTCAGCTCAAAGTGAAGTACTCACTCTTTCATCATTTGTCTGGGCTGAGAAGCTTTTAAGACATTTTCATGTTCTGGAAAGGGACATTTCAGATGAAATGACCTTACTAGCTTTTATCCGTAAATCTGCATTCCAGATTCCTATTCAGTTATTTGATCTTATAGATGCATTGCTCTTCTTTCAAATGAAAGGAGCAAATAGCTGATATACACCTGGAGGTAGAACATGGGCATTTGACCATGCTGCCTCTGACCCTCCCTGGTCTTGCCTTTTCTCCCTTCTCCCTCTGCAAAGAGCAGTAGTGGTGTTAGGAAGTATAAGGTTTCACTATGGTCTTCGACAGTAGTAAATCTATAGGTTTCTCCCAAAGTCAAGCTCAGCAAAGGAAGCAATACAAATGAGCAGAAGCAAAAGTATGAGTCAAAAGACATCAAGATGTGCTAGGTCAGCCAAAACACAAACACTGGAAGTGAAAATTTTCCTATTGAGTGGTCCAATTGATCACTGGGATTCAACTGTAAAAGTTCCAACAGTTGTTTATCTTCCTCTCTCTCTCATCAGTCTCCTAAAATCTACATAATGCCTTAAAATTTATTTGCAATTTTCTACTATTTAGTATCTATTTCAGTGCACCCACCATTGTTTATACATCTACTGTATATCTATAGGTCTTAATACCTTACATTTTTTGCCATATTTTTCTATACATATTTTCCCTAATTAGTGATGAAAGCTGACAAGTTCTGTCTGCCTACAGAGATTTGCCCTGTGATGTCTCTGCCTCCACCTCATGAGTCAGCATTTCTCCATGCCACCAGACCTTGTGTATAAAAAATAATCAGTTTCATATAATTCTGTATTAAACAATAGAAAATCCTGGACAAATATTTTATGTCCTGAAAATTGTACATTTGAATTTTTTTGTCTGTTAGTATGCTTAGAGATGTTTGTGTATGTTTACTGGTACTGAAACTTTTATCTTAAATTGACGATGAATAAAATTAAAGCAATATAGGAATGACTTAACGTATGCTGTGATAAGTTCTTTTTAGCATTTCCTACAGTAAAATAAATAGGACAGCTAATGACATTGAATCATGTCAGATTCAAAATTACAAGCCAAATTAATTAATGATAATGTGTTTTCAAATAGCATCAATTTAGTCTGTTAAGTATATTAACACCTTATAAGGCAGAGGATATGAGCATAAAGAGATCATAAACGGATTTGAAAAGCAAAATTAAATTATATACAAAAATACACATTTTAACCTTTTACATGGAGATCTTTGTTTTCACATGATAACAACAACAACAAAATTAAATCAATAACAAATATTTTGTAAAAGTATGTGAACTCTGATAGTCATAGCACAAATGAAACTCCATACATCAGTTTGAGAACAGGTTGTCACCTAGCTGGTCCCTGTCCTGGCTTGTTTTTGTTAGTTTGCATGACTAAGAAAAAAAACAAGTAGGTACTACCAGAGAAAGGCTCCAGGAGAAGACTCACCTGTGGTCTGAGTGGGAATTTGTATTAAGAAGTAGATGAAAACATATAGTGGCACAAATGTTTAAGTTCAGGCAATTAAAACTCCATTTAGGATCCAGGGGTAGGTTATTGAGGTTCATAATGTTTTTTTTTTCTGTACATAATTTCAGCATTGACAAAGAACTAGGTACAGCTGGAGATCACTGCTTGTGCTCTGTGTGATTCTTCCTTCAAATCTAAATATGCTGTAAGCAGGGAGCAACAGGAATGGGTAGTGAAGGAGCAAATATGTGGACTTTGTTCCACAAATTAGCTATTCATTGTACCCAGGCAGGCACACATCATCAAAAATGACCAGTTGGGAAATATAGGAGGAAATGGGATTTCACTGGTTAAAAGAAGGAAGAATCAGAGATGGCATGATAAAGCCTTTAAGTTTGTTAAAAACTACTTGAAGAATCAAATAGCCTGCTCTACTGGTTCACTGGGGGGAAAACAAGAAGGAAAAAGATTAAATTTCAGAAAGAAATATTACCTCAGACAACAATGGAAAACAAAATAATTTATTGTTACAGAATACCTTGAGAAGTTTTTGATATCTTTTAGAACAAATAAGACAAAACACACTAGTCCAGGAAAGGATAGGCTAATTTACAGAGGTCTTTGTAAACACAATTGTGCCATAGTCTGGATGGTTCTAATTAGTCTTCTAACACTTTCAGGTGTTTTGTGACTACAAATTTACCTATAGAGTGCTACCTAAAAGCAGGGGAGAAGGGAAGTTGATATTTCAGCAAATACATGATTGAAGTGACTGAAGTTCAGTTCATAGATTTAGTTAACTGGCTCATTGACTTAGCTTTGGACTTCAGGCTCATGTCCACAGAAAGGAGGTGATGCATCTGTATCTCACAAAAGTAAATGAATATTAAATTTGTCCAGCAATGTGTGGGCTAGCTATGTATGAACATAATTAATGTCTTGGAAGGCCTAGGAATCAAGTGTTTAGTCAATGAGTCACAGTGAATCATATACTTGACTTCCATAGCACTGTTTATCGCAAGTAAGAATTAGCCCAGTTAATTTGTTATGTTTCTGTACACATCTTGGTAAATTATATTTGTTAACTGAGATGAAAAGAATGTACAAGAATGTCAGTATGTACATGAATCATTTTCAGCCATGTAAATTCAGATAAATGTCTTTTATATATATCCAAAGAAGAGTATATTTGACGTCAGTGTAATGAGACATTTGCAGAACATGTACCCTGTAAAAAAAAAAAGTCAAATGTGGTATCCTTTTCTTATATTTTTTGATGAATAACTGCTTTGTGTACTTACATCATAAATATTTAGACTGAACTGAGCAGAGGAGAGCAAGCGTAGAAGGTACATTGTATGAGGAACTTTCTAAAATATAATAATGACTTTTCAGGGGCATTTTTTTCCAGGCCTTTTATAATGGCAAAACTAATAATCTCAGCATGATATACAGCTTTAGCTGCTAAAGTAAATTCTATTTGAAATAATGTCATAAGCTGTATCACTGAAGGGAATTTGTATCTTTCTGAAGAAAAGTTGTTCATAAGATATGCTTGTGGCATTCTGCATATATGTCAGGTAGACCTACCCCAACAACCAAGTTCAGTGCTGCAGGTCCATTTCTAATTTAAGAGATGTTAGGAAATATAGGTCTTTCATATATTAACACACATATTTTACTTCTTTTTGTATACTCCTACATTCACAGAAGATGATACATCCTTGTTTGCACCTGAAAAATATACATTTACCCTGTTTGCATACGAATACTAGTTCTTGCCTAACCAAATGCTAGTTATTCATGGGAATATGGTGACTCTCTACCTTTTGAACTTACCAAACAGGTTTGCCACATCAGATTTATTACGTATTTGCTGTTAAAAAGAAAATTGTACTTGAAAAAATCACTACTTGAGTTGAAAATACAGGTTTAAGTTGTCCACTGGAAAAGCCAGACACTATGAGTCAGACAGTGTGTGCAATGCTTTAATTTCCCTAATAAGACAGCATAATGGCCCATTATTGTTTTTACATGCCACCTTACTGTGCTCTTTGAGCAAATTTTCTGTCAAATTTTCTTTTAGCTTCCACATATTTCATTTGTATTGACCCTAGGCCCTTTCAAAACATTATGTGAGAGAAATGTTGAAGCGTTTCACTAGAAGTGTTCAAAGCCACTTAGAGCCTTCCAGTAAATATGTACTTATTCTGCTGTCCATTAGGGATATTATATGGAAGAGTATGTATGTATGAATATGTATATGAATATGAATGTGTGTATTATATATAGACAGATATATATACACACATGGATAAAGAAAGTAGAATTCTAAATGTTTATTTATTAAATATATATATATATTATATATACAAAAACACTTCAATAGTTTCCAGTAAGGCACATAGATAGATTAGCTAGATCAAAAGTGTCTTCTATGGTTCATAGTCCTTATGTCGTTTAGAGTTTACTTCTTGTTTAGAAGACATATCCATTAATGTGTACAGTGAAGACATTATGCAACTTGAACATCCATAAAATTGGAAGCATGTGAATGTACCCTTAGTTGAAGACCATGGGAGCTTACTAAAGACCCTAAGTTAACACTAAAACAATTTCTGTTCATTCACCGTATAGGGACCTGGGATCTGGCACTTCTGACATATGGGAGGATCTGAATTTACACGCTAGAAGCATTACTATGCTAGAAAGTAGTTCTAATGGAGGATAGAATACAGGATTGCCTGGAAATGTCAGGACCACAGATTTTAAACATCTATAATAATCAAAAGTGTTATAAAAGTTCTCTCCTTTATTCCCTCTTAAAACTGGTTAGATCTGTTTCACAGACTAACACTCCTATTAGGTTAGTCTCCAAGGACTTTGTTCTTCTGAGTGTTAGGAAGCGTTTCCTAATTTTCATTCAAAATTTATGCATGGACACTTTATGCTTGTTTATTCTTATGCACATGTTAGCTTTTAGCTTAAATAGCTCTTCACCCTTCCCTGGCTGCTTTTATCCTGATGTGCTTATTGAGTGAAGTCCTATCCCCTCTCAGTCTTTGTTTTGCTAAGCTAAGAAAACCATAAGCTTGCAGTTACTTCTCAAGATGTGATCTTTCCCTTCTCTATTTGTACTTATTAGATGTTTTCCAAATTGAATTCTATTTGAAAGTCCCCAACGTAAGACCAGAATTATATATAGTATTTGACAGTAGAGCTTCAATGCATTTTGTTCAGCATATGAATATTTTTCTCTAGTATAAAGTTTCCCCTCTGTTCTTTTCAAACACATATATGGAATCACTTTGTACGTTGTGTGTTCATAATGACTTATTTTCTTCATAGGTGTTCATGAAGCTTATGATCTTGGGAAGTGAAAAAAGGATAAACTATTGTGTGTCTCCTACTATAATGTATTAAATCATTTTTAAAGTGTTTTGGGACATTCGAGGAATTGTGGAACAAAGGTGCTACGTAAACGTCTGTAATAATTATCATTAGTTGAAAACAAATCATAATTGCAGAGATAAACAGTAAAGGTAGAGACTGATGAGTGATGGAAATACAAAACTAATTGCAGTGCACAACGAAGGAGGAGATGAGAGCTATGACAAGATCATGCAGTTATATAAAATAGTTATTACACAACTTTTACGTTAAAAGTTATTACACAGTTTTTAAAGTCTTTCAAAGCGTTATTGAATACAAATACATGATTTCTGTTTGAAACTTCTTAGTAGAAAATTGCAAAAGTGCTGCTTATGATATTTTTGAAGAAATTTTGCTTTTCAAATTTCTGTTTTGAGACAGACAGAAAATGAAAACTGGAGAGGGGGATGGAAATGTTTCCTGGGATTTCAGTTCCTGTTCATCACATTTTCCTTTTTCTTTCCTTCATCTCTCTGCGAACAGGACTGCCATTATCAAAGCAATAAACCACGAGAATGAACTTTGGACAAAAAGCACTATGAATGCTGTGAGAAGCAGAACGAAAGCTTTAGTAGTGTAGCTGTAGAGGAAAATATATATCTCATGATGTAAAGCAGAAGATGTGCTCAAAGTTGGGTATAGTTTGTATAGCTTGTTGGGTATGGCTTGTTTCTGTCTGAGTCAAATATAACATTAAAACTGGAAGCCTTTCAGTGATGAGGGAGACCATGATGACACTCAGAGAAAAAAAATGAAAAGATGAAGAGGACAGAAAGGGTAGAAAAATTATTAATGTTGTTCACTGGCATCTTGTATTTAAAAAAAAAAAAACAACAACAAAAAAAACCCAGCCTCTCAGGGAAACAGACCAAGACTTAATTTGGACAGGAGGTGACAAATCTTAAAGGAGAGTTTGATCTGTCAGTGGTGTTCCTAAACAAGAAAAGTGAAGTAGTTTTTGTGGATTGTATTTTCCAGTGGTCAGGTAAAAAAATGAAAAAGGAAAATCAAACTATGATCTCCAAGAGTCCCTGAAGAAAGGTTAGAGAGAAACAACAATATATGCATATAAAAGTCTGGATTATTAACTCTGAAAGTTATTGTAAAATCACACCCACTGAAATCTGTAAACATGACACGCCATAATGATGGCAATGGCATAGCATTAAGGTATCTGGACCACATGATAAAATAAGACCATTTATGTGGGTTTGTATGAAATATTTTCACACAGACAAATACTATCACATGAAAAAGAATGTACTCATACAGGAAGATGATATATTGAAAAGCACTACTCTGAAAATATTTTTCAAGGTACATTGGGCAGTTTAAGTGCATGTAAAGTCTTTGTGTGGAGTTCCAGAAAACTGGACTAATGCTGCTTTGTAGTCTGCTGAAGTATAGGAAAGTAATTTTATTTTGGCACATACAATCAATTGCACTTATATTGCAATCTATATACAGTTTTATTACCACATTAAAAAAAAAAAAGAAAAAGTTACAATGAAACAGAAAAAATCTATTCCTGTTGCCCTTTTTCTAGAGAGACAATAGGGAATTACAAAATGAATAAAAAGTATTTAATTTGACTTTGAATTTATCCCTACTTGGGGCCAGGGCCCAGGCCAGGGACTAGGATGCCTCCGGAGCTGCTGCTAGAATAAATTGGTATATAGGGCATTTTCATTAAATAATATGCCAAAGAGTGTAATAACAGCTATCATCTGACACATTTGAAATATAAAGCAAACACATGTTTTCCTCATGAAGAGAACTGGCTCTAAAGAGAAATGCTGGATTCTCCCTTTCTTGATACCTTGAATTCAAAGTTGCAAGCACTTTTGCAAACATAAGTTCTGTTTTACACACAGGTGACTGGACTTCATGAAAGGACAGCTAGATGAGATGCAACATCCTGTGCTTCAGAGTGGGTTAAAGCAGATAAAGTAATAGTCTCTTCTGTTTTTTTGCTCCATGAATCTTTGAATTGTGTTAATTTTCTCCTGTCTGGTACCAATCAAATCTATTTTTAAGCAAGATGTTCCTTCCTCAAAACTGTTTTGTCTCATCTGTCATGGTCTAAAATACTTCTCTATGAAATGACAGATTGCACAAGGAAATATCACAGTCTCATGATTTCATTTGGTGGCACTAAATGTATGAGAAGATTCAGTTCCCAAAGGACTTATTCAATTGTAGGATTAAGGTTTGAATGATGGCCTTTAACTTTAACATGGCCTTTAATTTTGGGCTGAAAGTAAGTGTAGAAGCAAGACTGACAGCTAATTGTGTGTAAATGAACCTCTTTCAGATCCCAGATACCTACATATAATATATTTTATTCTTATATATTCGAGTCACTCACTAACTTAATATTTGCTTACGCTAACAACTTAAAATAGGAAGAAAAGACTATAGAGATTTTTTTTCCATTTTGTTTTGTTTTGCGTTTCATTTAAGAATACAAGGAGATTAAAAATAAAACATTGATGTCTCAGATAATTAGAAGTTAACTATTCGGATTTAGGGCCTCAAAACTGTCTAAAGGGATTTCAGCTCCTGATTTTGATTAATTTTAAGACAAAAAATAACTCAGCCTCTCTTTTTAAGGAATGCTGTATCTTAATCAGCACATCAAAACACCATCTCTTCTGGATAACTTTGTTAAATATAACTACTTTCTTATCTTTCCTTCTTATTCTTTTTTTTCATTATGTAATGGCCTGCTAATGTGTTAAATACCTTCATCATTATCTTGAGTCTAAATAATAATTAACTGACTGATAAGGCTTTCTGATCAGTGTTTAAATTTTTTAAAATGGTTACACATATGGGAATTTCTTTTTGTACAATGCAAAATAATTCTAGGTGTTAGCAAGCTGCTCTTAGGACTAGAAATGTTTGTGAATTCTAAGTGTAAAACTATTAACCGGATGATCCTTGATCCCTGACATGAGCTGCCATGCACAGCCCAGTGGCTGCCCACTCTTCCCCCTGTGGGAACCCCAGTCTTAAGAAGATTACACTACACAAATAACAATCAGCTCAGATAGAGGACGGAGCAGGAGAGAGTCCATTAAACCTTTCACATCATTACAAGCCTCATTGTTTTGTAGATGAGAGACATAAAGCAGAACATATGCACAAGGCTTCTTACTGACTCTCTGGATACCAGGGATTTCAACTATCTGAACTGAGCTGACTGCTGGTAAATGAATAAATAACCTTGAGATAATCCTTCTTTTTTGCCAGAAAGGTACCGTGCTTAAATACCAGATAAGGAAAAAAATGTTTGGTTTTGCTTTATAGTATTTTTAGTTCTCCATTTTCTACGTCCTACCCTATAATTGCCATGGCCACTGCTTTTTGCCATCTATTCATATTAGAAGGTGAAACTGGCATTTTGGAAGGAGTCTTATTAGGCAGAAACAAACAAACAAACAACAAATCTTAAAAACCTTCATAAGTAGTCTTCACGTAGTATCTGATTTAAGGCACAGGCCATCTCTGGAAGCTATTTTTCATAGGGACCTGGAGTTCTCAAGTTATCAGCTTCTATGGCTGTATGTCACAACAAGTGGATAAAAGGTGATTTAATTCAAAATTTAACTGGCTGGTTTATCTTTGTAATGTGCCCCTACAAAAGGTATTTTTCATTTTCTGTGCTGGGTGACTAAGTTGATCATCTTCATTTATGCATATTTAGTATTCATTTTCATATGACGGTTTCAAAATCAAAATAATCAAAATTCTGACTTGTTCATTTGATTTTTGAGTTATTGTTACAAATAGCAAGAAGCTGTAATTATAGATCAGAACATTAATATGCTGGTCTTTTAACGACAAGGTGCATGCATGGAACTAACAGTTTGCTTAGTATCAGAATGTCTCCTTAAGGAAAAAAAAAAGGCAAAAGCTAAGTTATTAAGTCAGGAATCAACAAACTCTGGATGGAAGACTTTGATGTCTATTACTTTTCATTACTTTTCATTTATCTATCTGATCACATAAACAGCTCTCTGACTTTAACAGGACTACAAATAGCCTCTAAGAGTATAACTCCCAATCCAGAATTCCGGACTTCCTATGAAATAAATGAGATGTGAATGAGGCTCATTGTTTGTGTATGTTTAATGAAAAAGGGGGAAAAAGTCTCACACTGAGTATATCCATGAAATTCTTCACAGGTTTTACATACCCACTGATTATTATACCTTACTTATTCAGCCTAAATGTTAGGAGGTAATGATGGGTGAAACTGGAAAGGTTGACTGGGTTAGTTAAGACTTGCAAAAAAGATTTTGATGCTTAACCAAAGAAAACAGCCAAAACCCAGGATACATGAAGCGTTTTTCATAAGAAAAACATAATAATAATAATAAAAGTGTTTCCATGTGCATCCAGATTATATATAAAAAAAAGAAAATGGAGCACAGGAAAAAAATAACAGAAGTTCAAAAAAGATTTGATGTGAACCCTGCTGACTTTCAAAATGAGTACTAGGATTGATTATTCCTTCTATTCATTATCGGTCACGTACCTATAACAGAGAGAGATTTTTCTTTTTTTCCCAAACAATGTGAACCCTGTAAAGCAAAGAAATAAAAGTCATTTAAGGCATGAGCCTTAAATGTGTGTAGCTCAGATGTGTCTGGAATTAAAATAGCAGGAGCACATCTTAGGTAGGGGGTAGATAGATAGAAACTAGTTAGGTCCATTTACTTCTCCTTTGACACTTCTCATAAATCCATTTAATTTCCTTCCTGTACTCTGCAAAGGAGATAGCATCCTTCCATGGTTCTAATCACAACACCTTCTCTTCCCATGGAACTATTCAATTGTTTTCAGGCCTTGTGGATCCATTCATTTTCTCTCCTGCTTTCTTCTTACACAATCCAGTGTGTGTGAGCAAACTTTGCTTATAAAAAGCCTGGGATTAGAAATGAAGAGCTATTGCAACTCCCTGCTCAAAACCAAGAAGAATTAATTCTTGAGGAGCTGAAGGAAACTTACTCAGAACATGTCTGCATTTTGCTTGGATCCTTTACATCTTATTAGTCGCTCACTACCATTATCCTAAGCACCAATTCATTTCACTTACTCTCACCTTTCCCCATGGCTATATTACCCACAATACCATCATGCAATGAAATGTTATTGATATAATAAATAAAACACAGTTTTCTGATGTATTTGCAAATTGATGTATTTTGCTCTTACACTACAGATAGCAAATTCATTTTTCTTATATAAATATTTTACACAAAGACAGTTCCTAGAAATAGAATAAATAACCTGCACATATCAATAATGATGCCATAACAAATGCACTTCCCATTGTAAATCAATCATATATTGGTTTAGATAGATAGATTTATACTACTGTTTTCCTATGCATATCTCATTAAATTGTCCTAGTACTCTTTCTGTATTAGCTATATCAGTTATTATAATGTATGCCTCTTGAGATTATGGTGTACCTTTTCAATTGTTAACACTTTTAAGGCAAATGAACTTTCTTTTGCTAGATACAGTTCCAAGATGTATATATATATATAGCTATATACGTATATATGTATCATTATCACACAACGGTTGAGATACAGAAGAGCATATAAGAGGTTTCCACCTGGCCTTTCATGTGGTCCTCTTACATTCCTTATTTTTCATCAGTGAAACCTCTTTTAAAGTTTGGGTTGCTTTACAATCACTGAATTTATTATTTAAATAACCATTGATACTCAAGACTGTTAAGAAATAACAATGAATATACATGTTACAAGAGTAGGTTAAGCTAGAGCATTTTCACAGAAATAGAGGGTCTTAATGGTGATGAGAGGTTTGGTGGATGATGATCAGTTAATGAGAGATAAGTGCATTTATTACAGACATTTATAAATGGACTTTTAAATTCATTTTCTTAGATTTTTTTTTTCATTTCTAATGTAATACAAACCATGATGTCCATTCTAGGCCAGGTTAAAGGAAGTGTTTGTTCTTATGCAAAGGAGGGCCAGGGAGAGAGCAGATACCTTGCTCACCAGAAGATGTCTGAATCTGGTACGATTCAAACCACACTTTTGCCTTAATTAGCTCTTGCAGGTACAAGCTGTTATTCTTAAAAATGAATAATTGTATGATGCTTGAATGATGAATAGTTTCTCAAGAAAAGGAAATTAAAACCAAAATACTCTTACTTTACATTTTTACCTTCTGAAAACTTGATACTAACTTTATGGTAATTCATCTTCATATCTTCATTTCTAATTTGGAAATAGGGATAAATATATTTCCTTTACTGAATATGAGAAGGCCCAAAACCTATGGCCAAGCTTATGCTGGCAAGTGGCATACAAAGCCTTTATGAAAATCAAATTCATGCTGATTTTTGGACAGCAAAAGAAGGATTAAGGAAATGAGAAAGTATGTGAAAATAAGAGAAGAAACATAGGGTTCATCATTGGTTGGAGTTCTCAACCCACTTATAGTAGCAAAAAGCATCCTTCCTCTTTTTTTGTAACAACACATTGTAACGACTTCTTCACCTTGTAGTGGCCACTTCTCAAATGGCTTGTACTACCACTTGTACAGGCAAAAAGCCTGTCTATAGACAATCACTGAAGTAGGATCCATCCTACATAATCAAAAGTAGCTTGACCTATGTTGAAACTGAAGAGGCACACAGATGGTATACAAACGAGGTTTGTGTGATCTTTCTGTCCTAAGACAGATTTTCTACCTTTTTATTTTTTTTTTCAATTTGGAATAGAAAGTAAAAATCTTGTTATACAAAGGAATTCATAATGATAAGAGAAAAGGAGAGGTAAATTTAAAATTCTGTTTTGTGACTTTTTGACCATCTTGATCCAACTTGATATGAACAAGTCCTAACTTATTTTTACAAAAAACATTTGTAATTTTATTCTAAATCTGACCTTTTGATTTAACAAGCATTTCAGCTCATTTCTTTGTGAAAGTTTAGAGGATGACATTCTTAATGCTTTCTTTTGATTTACCTTTCCTTGAGGGTCCAGTGAATGCATTCAGCTAAAACTAAAGGTTCACAACGCTCATCTCATTAATGCCTATTTGTTACTGTGGCTGTATTATCCTTTAGTTTTGTCTATGTCTCTCTATGACATACTGTATCTTTAAAGACATAATCTTATCTGATACAAAGAGTTTACCTGCATAAATCCAGTTAAACTTAATGGAAATTTCCATCACACAGAAAAAACACTGGACAAATCAGATTAGCAAAGTATTTTGACAAACCTCAATGCTTAGAAGTTTTGTTCCTGTTATCTCATAGTAGCTGGATGTCAGTGTTCTGTATTATATTCCGTTCCTACATAATGGCAAAGTACTAGTAGATAAAAATCTGAATAAAGATTTAGGTCCCCCTGAACTTTGTATAGGTACCATTTTGAATCATGTACAAGCCAGAGTTGTTAAATCTGATTAGCTTATATATTTCTGAATGCTTGGACTTATGTGAAGCTCTCAGAGTCAACTTTATTCCATTAACATATCCTATACTTGCGTGGGCACTGTGGAAATGCTAGAACAAGGAAGTATACTTCTCAAAGTCCTTCTTCCTCAAAGAAGTGGAAGAATTTTTCATTTATTATAAATTTCCCTGGAAGTATTATGCTGTCTTGCCTTTGTAAAGAAAGAAAGAAAACTGAGTCCACATTTCCCTAATTCACATTCTTCCTTTAAACTTAGGTTTTAAAATATCCATTACAGTACTAGTATTATGATTTAGTACCTGCAGTATTATTGACTTTTCCGATAAACAACAAAATGCAGCAAATCATCCTAATGACATTCTGGAGAAACCAATTAGGAAATTAGGACAGAACGTTAATCTAACACTCCAACAAGACTCACTTATCAATTCTTATCAGCTTGGGCTGTGTCTAACAACAAAAGCAAATATTTATCTAGATCACACCAGGCAGTAATTGCATCTAGGGTATCAGCAAATCTGACTCACCATTTTGCCAGTTGATTTAAAGTGATCTTAGGTATAAGTTCTTTGTTGTCCTGCTTTCTTTCTGGTTACTATTAAGAAAGAGTATATTAGAATTTACTGTATTAAGTTGCTTATATAAAAAAACAATTAATGAAGCATTCTTTATATAAATAAGTATTATTTCAGCTATTTCTATTAGCTTAAGGGCCAGTGGCACTGATTTTTTATGTAGAAAAATTCCATCATAATTTACTTCTTTCATGTGCCATGCAAAATGTGGAATATTTTTACTTAAAAGATGGAAAAAGCAAAACAAACAAACAAGCAAACAAAAATGCCAGAAAGCAAACATTTTAGTGCACAAAGATCTCAGACAAAAGAGTTTACATTTTTATATCTATTAACTCTCTACAGAATTTCCAATAATTTTACACAAAGACTCCAGGAAGGCTAAACTGGGAGAAAAAAAAAGTTAAACTACATCTGTATGAATAACTTAATAGAATTATAGTAGATGAACACATGGAAGAAGTGGATAAACTGTGATTCAACTCTCTTCCCCTGGTTCAGTAGAGATGAAGACTTCTCATGCTCTAAGACGGTAGCAAGTTATTGCTTTTCTAGTACCAAGAGTTAATCAGTCAAACTGTTTTGCACTGCAGTCATTCATTTCATCTGTCTTTGTTCTTCTAAAATATATAGTCTAAAATGGTCATCTAGGTTTTCTCTGTTGCTAATAATGAGAGAAGGATATACCTTGTTTATATCAAAAGCAGTTAAAGTATAACTAGGCTAGTTTAAACATTAACACGGGAGATACAAGTATGTTGCATCTCGCAAATGAACGGACTCAGTCTGGGGTGCAGAGTGAGACAAGTTTATTTGCAAACTAACTTCTTTTTATACTTTCTTAACACAAACGTAGCAAGGCTCACAGCCAATCAGCAGCTTGACACCTGCGCGCGGTTGTCCTGGCTTTGTTTCCACACAGGGCGGGGGAAGATCTTCTGCAGTTCTCCTCGTTCCGGCTCTGTCCCCCAACTGCTGACATCCTGGAGCTTAACTATCTGCTAACAAGGCACTATTGTTGGTGAACCAACCTCCACACAAGTAGGGCAATATAAGTGTGGTAACAGTTTATGTGCTGCCAGTTACATATGAAAAGTTATTCTGAAAGCCCAAGTATATATTTAAGCAGTCAGAAATCCTTGCTGCAATGGTCCCAATTCCTGTAGTGTTTGATACACCTAATTAAGAATTGGTTTCTTTTTTCTTTCCTTCTTTTTTTCTTTCTTCCTTTCTTCCTGAGAATCAGCAACTCCAGAATTTGCCTGAGAAGACAGCCTTAAGAGATCAAACCTTTCCAAATTCTACTTGTAATTTTTCTTCTGCCTATAGATTTGTCTAGAGCCACATGCCAGCTTTTAAAGAAATAGTGTGTAAAAAACCAGAATTGCTAGTGTGTTTTTTCCTTGTTTGTTTGTTTCATAAGCTTCTCTCTCATAAGTTTCTGAGTATGGAGGTTTGGTAATGAGTGATAGAACATTTGCTTTTCATGCAATACGTTTCTTGTGGGGTCTTTATGTTCTTAAATGGACTTTAAAATAAACATAAGTTGTGTTAGATGGTTAAAAAATTATTAGGTATCTAGATTACCAGAATAAAATATGAACAAACAAACAAACACAAACACAAACACAATGAGTCACAAATCAAAAAGTTCAACTGCATGGCAGCTAACCTTAGGGTACCTTGCCTAATGAATCCAGTGCTCTGAAGGGAATGTCTGTGAGTGAGATCAAAGTGTTTAATTATAAGATATAGGGAATTAAGTACTATGAATAAAGAGTTTTTAGCTAATTACAAGGAAATTCTCATCAGGTAAACATATTTTAATCTTGGCCCACTGCAGGTTCTATATATTAGTGCAGAATATTAACCTGCATCAAGTTTGGCCCTGCCCCGATTCCAATCCAGTGAAAGCTGTGTGGTTGGATCTGCACATTTCTCAATACAGTCACATCAAGCTCGGCATTGTGTAACTCAATGTTATGGGCTTCAAAGCTGCAAGTCCACTCTGAAAAGTAGCTCAGGTATGTAACTCAGGATGCCATGTAAACACTTCCAAAGAACACTAAAAGATGATGATTGGCTGCATCTCCATTCAACTATAATTCACAAGTATGAACTTTTACTGATATAAGACATGTAAGTCAGCATTTTCTTACAAAGTAACAATGCAAAAAAAGGAAAAAGTGATAGTTTCTTATTATAACATCTGAGCCAACTGTTCTGTTCTGCATAAAGAAAATGCTTATTATGTCAAAAAAAGTGATGGAGCAAGAACTGCTCCACATCACTGTGGGAAGTTATCAAAGGGGAAGGTTAAGTTAACACTTTCATCTTGCTTCAGTTCAGCTCATCAGGTTGTGCATTCTTTGTGCCTTGACGAGAAGACTCAGCTGATCCACTTGTGAATTTAGAAAGCAGTTCTATAATTTTATAAAAAGTGGAACATCTGCAGTGGGAAAAGGTTTGAGAAATATGTACCAGAATATTTTATGATATGCTTAAAGAAGTGGGAAGAGGAAAATCTGGGTCTGAAAAGCTCAAGAAAGGAGGATGGTTTTGCATCCATATTATCTACATCTACGGTAAAATTCTGTGCTTTTGAAATGCAAAAGCTGATGCTTTCAAAATGATGACATCTCCTTTTGCAGCATACCCCAAAAGCTGGTCTTGCAAGTAGGGAGTCAGACTAGCTACGGGTTATTGCTCATCAGCAAGTTTGTCAGAACAAAGTGACATGCAAACAACATGCATGAAGCGGTCTACTACAATTTGCTCCGAGCTATATGCCCCATCTGATATCTATAGATATCTAAGGGATTATAATGTTAAAATACCTAATGCTTACATAGTAGTAAGAGATTTAAAATTTGGACCTGAGCACCCAAATCCTTTGACAAGCCACAAAACTTAGATCACAAACAGTTTTGATATTTAGATTGAAATTCATCTTATCTAACTTTAAATATTTAGATATAAGATGTTTGTATCTATTTACTTGTCTTCAGACCACTAGTGTCAATGGTCACTGTAATTCAGTAACTTTTTGAAAATAGTGTTAAAACAACTGAGGAAAACCTGAAAACATGAAGAGAGGAAAAGAACAGACAAACAAACAGAAGAGTAGGAAGCAAACTGCCACACAAAGAAAACAGAGGAAAGTAAAATTAAACAAAGATATTATGATATCTGTATTAGAGAAAGTCCATCTATGGATGCAAAAGGCCACATGCACAAACACATTCATGTGCACACACACACACACATGCACATTAATAATTACAGGCAGGATCCAACAAAGTTGCTATCCTATGTGTTGGCTTAGATGGAATTTAGCTTACTCTCAAGACAGTGTAAAAATGACCCCTCTTGAGATTGTCTACAAGCTCTCTGTAGCACTACTTCCTGTCTTCCTGCACAGTCATTTTACACTAGAAGGAATGAAAGAAGGATCAGCCTGATGTAGTAAAATTTCCAAAGCCCTGACTTTTGTTTAAGGAGTTTGAGAGTGGTAAGTAAATAAAAACATGAAATAATAACTAAAGGGAATAAAATAGATGCTGAACTTTTTGTGACCTCAAAATCATTTGGTTTGAATTTAGAAGGAAGTTCTAAGCTAGTTCTTACTATATTTTGGTTTATGCAACTCTCATGCTTGCAAAGTGAAAATTAATTCAGCAAAACTTTAAATCTTTTGTGCTACAGGGACTTTTGTCAAATCCAACATATCAAAGCTTCTGCTATTCAGTTTGTATCACAGTATATGTTAGTTTAAGGTAGTGCCTGGAACCAAAACATACTCAGACTGTTGATCTCTCCCCTCATAGATTTTTTACAATGATGTATTCTACGGTTAAAGAAAAGAGTAAATATGCATAAACCAAGTTTGCTGTAGAGGAGAGTCATTTCATACATAAAGGTTTCCAAACACTCAGCTTCGGATGTGTCAGATTTTTCTATCTCACGAGATGAGCTGACAAGCAGAATGGTCTAGATCTCTTAGCAAGATGCAATAAGATAGACAAAATACCACACCAGCAATTTCATAAGAAATGCCAGATGCTTAGTGAAAAGAAAATATCAAACAGAGCTCCTAAATATAGGTCTATAATACTTAGGATGATGAGTCATCAAATATGTAACATAAAACAACCTATAGATAAAATAATATCTTAACAGAAATAACTCACTATTGAGCCATATTATTATTATTATTATTTCCATAGTAATTATGACTTTGTTCTGGATATGTTCTAACTATCTGAACACTCAATGTGCTATATATCTTTTTTTTTCTAATTGTAGACAATCAATGCAGTGTTCTTTACTATTAACTTCCTACAAGCCTCTTAATGGGGGAGCTGACATTTGTTACAGAGGCAGTAAATGTTCTGAAACTGAAGGGATTTTACATAGTCATCTCCGCCTCTGATGTTAAAGAAACTATTGCAAAGAGGATGGTGGTAGCAGAAGGCAAGAAAGAAATTATATGACTATTATGAAAATCTTGTTTTTGAGGAGGATTATGATTGCGGTGTGAAAATTTGGGGAATTCTAGTAGAACTTGCTTCAGGGAACAGAGAATGCTTGTCCAAGGAATTATGGGCTCCTTCTTGAGATATTATTATTCTCCATGACAAAGAGAAACAGAAGAGTCACTGAAGTAGCTGACTTCTGACAAGATCCTAATTAATAAACATTTGAGACATTTTGAACAGTCACAAAGCAGAAATAAAATATAACTGTTGTCATGAGGACCCTCTGTTCAGGAAAAGGCAGACATTCTGCTCTAACCTGTGCTTCTGGGTAGCAGCTATATGCAAGTCCATTTTTAGTAACTACAAAGGAATAGATTATACAAAGATTTTCATCCCAAATTAAACAGCACCTTTCCTCAGAAACACTGCTCTTGTTTGTTAATATGCCGAGAGATTCCTGGGAAGTATATTTGCTATTTCTGCCTTGTTCACTTTTGAATAAAGAAACAAAACCATATTGTGTGGCCATGTTGGCTCATGTCTTCTTACAACAAAGAAGATACCACCAGACTACTGTCACTCAAACATGCTTGTTACTTATGTTGCTTTTCAATTCTTATGTGCAAAAATGAACCCATGTGCTGTGTCACTGTCACACTGGGCAGTCTCGATGAGAGTAGTTGCAATTAGGTGTAAAAGTTCCTCTCTCTAGGAGAAGGATTTTGTTGGAGTGCTATTTCATTTCCAGAATATATTTAGGAGAGACATCTACCTCCCACCATTCCGCTAATATTCTCATCTGTTTCAAAGAGGCTAAATAATTTGAAAAGGTGTTAGAAATCATATTTATAGCAACAGCTTATGTCTTCTTGGCACATTCCTGGTAGAGAAATTTTGGCAGACTCTATGTTGCAGAATCTCCTGGTCTGTCATATATTAAAGCTGTTCTCTGGATATCCAACCACTTAAAATACATTTGAAGAGTGTCAGGCTCAGAAGTGAATTGATATTTTTTTTTAGTTTAGATTTAAATGCCAAGTGAAAATAAAACATCATGAAGAGCAATGTTCTAAAAGTCATTTACCCAGTCAGTGTAACAGGACTGTACCAGGGCTTTACATATACAGTACTTAAAATCATCTGCTAGATAAATTAAATAGCTTGCTGATTCTGATTTCAGAAGGTGGCAAGTGTCTCAAAGGAGTATTTAAATGACAATAATAAAAGGTAAGATCTATTGAAAGTTTTGATAATAATGGTAATGATATTCAAACAGTTTGCTAGCAGGATTATTTCTGTAGTTTGTCCTCTGCAAATAAAGTAGATGATCTTTCTTTTCTCTGCGAACCACTTCAATTGTCTTATGGCACATATTGACCAAGGGTTATTGATGTTGCCAATAAAATAGTATTTATTTAATTTTTAAAGGAAAACTGTATTTAAGGGATAAAATACTCCTTTCTGAAAGCTTATGCATGCATTCTGAAAAAGGGAGCACACCTTAATAAAGCCATAGCTTTCTTTTTTTTGTAATTTTTAATGTGTTCTTATAAAATAAATGTAAAAAATATGGGAGCCCTCCAGTGGAGAAAATAATGTATCTGAATTTCGTAACTTTTGTGTAAATGCTGTCTGTTTGCTTTGGTACAAATGCTTTCCTTTGACAATGCTTTGACAGAATGTTTTCAGATACATATGGATACTGATTTCATTTTGATTAACCAACTTACTGTTGGACTATCATCCAACATTTGCTTGGACTTGCAGATCAATATATTCCCAGAGATATTTGTAAAAACTAAGAAAGTCAAATTTATCTCATGCTCCTTCCTCTCGTAAGTAGACAAGGAAACCCTTGTAGACCTTTTGTTTGTTTGTTTGTTCTTCCTACTGCAGTTTTCATGGGTTAATCATGTTCGCACCTTCCATATGCCTCTCATCTGTAAGAGTCGGTAGATGAAAAGGATTTACAATTCCTCTCCACTTCAAGAACAAAGATGCTGCAGGATCTCCATGCTGTTCTGGTCTTCAAATTCTGACTTCCCAGTTTATTTTTCTAATCCAGTCACCATTTGCCTCCAGAACTATGCTCCCCCATTGACTCTGTGGGAAGTTCTGGAAACATTTTGCACATCTGTCTGGTTTGTCACTGCTGTGAAGCTGCAACATTAGAACACATTGTACTATTTCAGAAAATGAAGTCATGGTTTGGATTCCTATGCTCAATTTCACATATAAAGGTGGATTACTATTTCTGTGGAAAAGCCTTGCTGAGGCACTCCTCAAAGAAGAGGAAGATTACAAGCTGCCTTCAAGAGAAATATAATTTTAGACTTGCTTGATTTTTATCTACAAAGTCAAATGAGACTACATCCTTTCCCTAAAGATATTACTCTAGTAATTAAAGAATAAACCTCTAAAAATCATCATACTTTTTAGATACCATTTCTATATCACTATAAACATTAGGGGACTGTGAGAAAAAGGATTAGATGTTTGCCTTTAATGATGATAACTGTTGTTGAAAATATGCTTTGATAAGTGCATGGATTGCTAATGATCTTTCTTTAAAGCATGACGCTATAGGAAAAGGTCTACCAAAGAGCCTACTGTAGTAGCATTATCTACAACACACCTGTCAAAGGTGGATTCAGCAAAGGCATATAAAAGTCAGTCTTAGCAATGTAGATATAAGTGATCACAAATGCACACGCACATGCACATGCACATGCATGGTGTTGTTTGCATAGCATTTAGGCACAGGAATATTCCTGGGTGTAGCCTTAGGAGGAATCAGGAAATTTTTTTCGTTTTAGTTCGGTTTTGTTTGTTTGTTTTGTTTTGTTTTTACATTTCTGTTTTATTTCATTTCACATCTAAAGGCAGAAGAGCAGAAATAAGGAGGTAAAAGGCTTCATCTACCATGTGTCCTTTATCTTCAGATTTCAGTGATTTCTTTTTACATATTTATAGCATAATTCCTATATTTTAGCATACTCACATGCTATACTTATATTTATATAAATGTCATATAATATACACTATATGCAATATATTATGTATATTACTTATACTATACAATTTATAAAATATAAATAATATTAAATTTTATATATATATATTTAAATGCTATATTTTTACTATATTTATGCAGCACCTAAAGGATCCTGGCCTCCCATTTTTATGGAAAAAAATAAAGGTCTCATTTCACTGCTGGGGGAGCTGTAGGGTGAGGTGTGTTTGTTAGTCTAAGAAGACATCTGCTCTTTGTGTCAGCTACCAGCTTCAGGCAGTTCGGAGCATCCCCTATCCCCTGTCAGGCTGTGCAGGGAGGCAGCAGGTCCTAGTTGTAGATTGAGATCCCACAAAAGAAGAGAGGGGCTAAGAAAACATTTGCACACAGCTGGGACTAAGTGAAAGGAAAAAAATAAAGGCACTTTGGGTTGTGGCTGCAAGGTTAAGTGATTAGCATGTGACTACGGCTGGCCCTGGCTGCGTGAGGACAATTAGCTGTCAGTGAGGCTCTGAACTATGTAATCTGACAAAAATGGTGCTGAGAGGATGCTGATTTTAGCTGCCAGGCCTGCGTTATGCACAGCCTGCTTATCTCCAGGAGATAGTCAAGCTATGCCGATGATCAAGCAGTGGTGACCTCCTTCATGCAAGTGGCACCATGAGCAACCGTGGCTAGCTGGAGGCCGACCATCATCGCGGTGGTGTGTCCTGTGTTGTCATTACAACACCTCTCCCAACTTCTTCGCCTCATAGGATCCAACCCGCCAGGTCCTTTCCCTGGAGACATCATCAACTTTTACCGCCCTGCAGAGCCCAGGAATGTTCACTGCCTCCAGCTGCGCATCAGCCATTGTTAAGCTGATGCGCAGCTGGAGTGTTTAGCTACTATTTGTCTGGAGCTACTAGTTGATCTAAATAGAGCTCAAGTGGGCTGATTTAAAAAAAGAATGTACAGATATTTTAAAAATATACAAAAGGACGTACAGATATTTTTAAAATGTACAAAATGTACAGACTTTTTTTTCACTTTTAAAGAAAAATTAAACTTTGTTTTGCTTTGCTGGGCCTTGGCCATGTCACACAACTTTTTGTCTGTCTAGAAGTTAGGTCTCTAAAGAATTTGTTTCATGAAAGTCAGTGGAGAGATAGGTAGAATGCAACACCCTCAAGTAGTACGGCTTGTATATCTATCTCTGGATCATATAAATCACTATCACTAAAATGTCTATCCCCTTCCACTAATTATATTCGCAGCCTAGACGACTAGGTTGGACACTTTGCCTGTTGTCTAGATGCTGAATTCAGACAATTCCTACCTGACTTTCAAGATGAGTTCTATTTTTTAACCCTGATTTTATCTCCATAATAAATCCTATGGAATCCTCTTGGAAGTGTAAAACTTCCAGTGGGCATGTATTTCAACAAAGAATGATTTCTGTCTCTTTTTATCACATTTTCTCACAGAATTTTTTCATTATCACATTATCATCTATCATACATCTATTTTCTTTTCCAGTGCTGAATTATTTTTGCCTGTAATCATTCAGTGTTCTCGTAGCAGAATCGTGTAACACCCTTAGACACCTCTAACACAATGGAAGGATTGATTTCTTTCATTCTATATCTGCAATTTTACTGCTTAATATTTAAGGACCAAGATTACCGGGACTCTCTATTGAAAAAAAAAAAAAAAAAAAATCCCAAAACCTAGCAGTATTTTTACTGTTCTTCTGAGTCTTAACTCTTTCCATGGATTAAGCACATAGGCTAAATTTGGCCTTCATTTACTTCTTATTTCAATTATGTATGTTTATTTTCCTTCTCTTATGCATGAGCATGCCTAAGTAGAGAATGCAGTTCAATAGATTTTACAGCTCTGTAAGAAAAAAAAAGTCACATAGCAACAATAATGTTCTCAAACGTGAGAGTATACTCTGTTAATAACCTTCTCCACAGGCCTAGTCCCAGTAGCAAGATTAGATATTCCTCAGCAATACACACAGAAAGCCTATATCTTTGAGATGTTGGGAATACTAGGACTAACATCATTATAATGTATTTTCACACACACACACACACACACAAAAAGAGAGAAAGAGCAAGGGGAGAAGGATGAAGGAAAGTTTATTCAGTCTTTTAGTCCAAAGTTTGATTGGTTGCAATTGGCTCACTAAAAAAAAACAGTAGTAACACAACTCCCAGGCAACAACAATTCTCTTTTTTCATTTTCAGGAAAAATAATTTTCTTCCATTAAACCTTTCTTTCAAAAATGTTTGTTAACATTAGTGGGAGTTTTGGCATATTTCAAAGTTCAATTTTGTGTTCAGTATTTGAAAAACTGTTACAGCTTTTAAAAAAACAAATAAATAACAACCAATTCAGAATTTCAGAAAAGAATCCAGAAAAGACTTTGTGATTTCAATGATGTAAGTGTTGGATTCAGTGTAAATGGGACCAGCATCAGGTTTAATTCAGAGAATAGGTATAACCTCATTAGCCTTAACATATTTCATGGCAAAGGGCTTAGTGCTTATATTTTTACTCAAAAGAAAAAGGCTAAATGCATTTGTCTGATATACTGAGATGTTCAATATTACTGCACACTTTGCAAACAAGACATTTTAAAGAACTGGGATGATAAATTTAAATGAAGGTAATCCAAAGGTTTTAAGTAATATGACTACACTTTTTTTCACTAGAATAAAGCTAATCTCTGCCTCCTAATACTGAGAGGAAGTTTTTGATCCTTCAAAGATGAGCAGTTCTATTTCACTGAAATGTCCAAGTGTAAAGTATTTCTCCTCAGTTTTGGTTTACTGTAAGAACAGAAAATAAATAAAAAAGGTTCATAGCAAGTCAGTATAAAAAGTGGATTGTTGTGCAACATAGCATAGCTGTAATTTAGCACGGGCAAGCAAACTTATTTGCATAATGTAAATTTCAGTCAGATTTTGTAATGAAATGGCTTTTTGAGAGCATTGACCCACAACCAGCTGCAATACTACATTTCTGGAAAAGCAGTGGCATATTATATTTCCTTGTAGCAGTTCAGCGGAATTGCAAATATAATAGTCAAGAACATATCTTTCTGAAACCAGCTGGGACACCATCACTAGTGCAAATGATCCTTTAAGGATATTTTTTTGAGAATTATGTTTAGCATAATTTTTAATGTAACAAATCTACACGTACGTAAACATTGTTTGAAAGTGATGAGGGGATGATGTCAAGGCTAACAGAGTTATATTTCATACCTATACTCTGTTAATACAGCTAATAGTATATTAACAGATAAGTTTCAGTTCATTTTATATATGAACAAATGTGTGTATGTTTGAGCTCTGTAACTTCACAGAAAATGAGATACAGTTATGCTGGCCTGTGTGAAACAAAGCCTTTAACTCTCTGACAACTATTCCTGACATTTATAGTACAGATCCTGAGGGCCTTAATGACCATCATGTCAAGTTGAATCTACTATTAATATACTTCACTAGTAAGGAGTAAGTTTTACGAGTTTTATCCTGAGTGTGAAATGCCAATAATTCATAAAGATTAAAGGACTTCCCATAAGGAAAGAAACAGCCATTCCTTCCTTGCAACACTTTCTGCTTTTACTCTTGAAACTTTATTTTCTTAAAGAAAAAAAAGTGATCTGCATTTAAATTAAAATATGAAATCAAATATAGCTGACAGAAGCTAGTAAACACTAAAAAAATATATGCAATTACAAGTTTTTTTAGTCTGAGGCATTATATTTTACTATAGTTTTGTTTGGTTTTTTTTTTTGTTTAAGAAAGAATCAAAAATTATCTACAAGATCAGGAGGACATTTCCATGGAAAATAATTCTGAAATATTAATGAATTTCCTCAAAAATCCAATCAGGTATCTTAAGCCATAGATGGCTATGAATTTTCAGTGAACTCCTGGAAAACATTTCCATCAAGAAGCAATTGTCCTTACTGGCACTTAGTCTTGATCTGGACGTTCTGACCTACCGCCCAAGATGGACAAATTCAAGTTCCTTTTGAAGGTGTCAGGAAAGGTTCAGGATGAGTCTCTCCTCCGCAAATGTATGGGAAGTATTAATATGACCCATAGCTTTGCAGGCATCCTTTGCTACTTCAGTGAATCAGCGAAGAGTTCGGCATTCCTTGGGTATGATTCATCTGAGTGTATAGTAGATATCTAATACAGGTCAGATGAACAGTGCCCCAGAGTGTCTTTTTCTGCTGAGTCCATTGCCTATAAAGGGATCTTGGGGAGATTAGCTCTGATGTAGACATGCACACAGTAGACATCTTAAATTAGGTGAGATAAATCCTATCTGTGGACTTTTATTGAAGCTGTAGAAAAAGAGCTACCTGTCAAATGTAGGCTTACTGTCTTGTCAAATTCAGGCTTACTGTGTTCCGGTGGATGGGTTGTATTTTATAGGTTATAGGTGGACTTGGTGCCCTTTAAAAAAAAAGCAGTCTTTTTTTTTTTTTCCTGGCCTTGCACTATACTATAGTTTATCTTTTCCACTTCCATGTATAATTTTTGTAAAAAGCAGTGTTTCTACTAGTTCATTTTTCTATAAAGAACAACTTGAGAGATATATCATGTGACTAGAACTATTTTCACAGTATTGAGCATGTAATATGGTAGTAATTCATGGTCTGGTGATAGAAGGAATTTAAATAAATGAATTTGCATCTTGTATCTTTTTCCATTTTCATTATAGTCTATATAAAGGAGAAATAAAATAAAAGAGGGAAAAAAATCTCTTGAGTAGCACATAATAGTGAGGAAGTATGTATACTTTGTGTACAGAATAATGAATGGGATAGTGTTTTAAAAACATGAGAGAAACTGGTATTGGCAATTTAATCTATGGCTTTTTTATTATTTTTTTCTCCCGGTGACAAAATCAGAGATTTAAACCAAGTGCTGAGTGAAGAGTGGTGTACATACTCTCTTCAAATATACAAATATCCAAAAATTTTGGCTACACAGGAACAGTGGAGTTAGAGTTCTTGTGTAGTGCTTTAAAAAGTAAAAGTAATGAATGATATGATAGGAAATTCACTGAAAGGATGTAAAGAACCTGAGTAGACTGTTTGCTTCAGTCTGCTGAGGAACCTCAGAGTGGAATTTCTTGTGTAGGGTAGCACCACCTGACGTAACACGTGGAGTGTCTATGGCACTTCATGGAGAAAGCTATACAGCCTGCATCTTAGTGCGGCTATTTCTGCTAATGAGGAGCTCTGCTCCTGTTCCTTAAAAAATCCGTCTTCACTTTGTGACAGTAGTATTAGTTGACATGTATTCTAGCCCATAGATCTGTGAAGATTTTGGGGTAAGAATATATGTATTTTCTGAAGAGTTGATATGAATCATATCGGGCATCTAAAATTCTTTCTAAACCTGTATGATTTTCATAAAATGTCGTTTGCCTACATAACTATACAGATAGGTTTATAACAGATTTTTTTTTTTTTACATTAGCTGCTTTTTTTCCATTAAGCTTAGCCACTGTGGAATTTGAGGATCTTCCTTTCCAATTAAATGCATTAGTAGCTGTGGCTACTCTGCAAATCACTCTTCCTGAATTTTAATTGATTGCTATTCAAAAATTCCTTCTGATGATTTAATGGACTATCAACAACATATCTATCCATACTTTTAGCTTCTTTTAACTTTAAATACTCTTTTTTTTCTTTAAGTACTTACTACCTCCTGGCACTTTTCTGATACACAGAGCAGCCTTTGTACCAGCCTCAGAAAGCAGAACCTAACTTTCAGTGGTTTATGCTGTTGTTAGCATTTGGCAGTTCAGGTACTACAACATGTCAAAAACTGATTCATTCTGTTATCACAAGAAGAATTGAAGCAAGTACTGAATACTCCTGAATCCTTACTTCTCTATTTCCTTCGTAGTTAAGGGCAACAATCAGTGACAGTTTTGTCAGCTCATCACATATCACTGGAGATTCCACATGGCTGTTTGTCAGTAAATTTTCCCTTCCATTTATTAGAAGGTACCAGGCAAACAGAAGCCTGGAGAAAGATAATTTTCTTAGGGGAGTTTGCAGTGAGTGTGGGGAGTGTATACTTGGATGCAGCCTCTCAAACTCCGCCCTCCCCCCACACACTTCAATAGATTTTTAAACTGTTGAATACCTAGCAATACTGAAATGAAATTTTTGAACTGGAATCTGACCATAAAAATGCAAGGCTCCGTGAACACAGAATTCCTATGCAGAGTTTTTAAAGCCTCACATACAGAGCCGCAAATATTTCATTTTAACTTCCACACTGTCTCATGCTGTGATGTTTTCCTTGTTCCTTATGGGCAGGTCATTCTACATATTTCCCACAGAATTCCCACAGAGGACCTTTGACATCTTCATGAAGTTACAAAAACATTTTGATGAGCCAGTCTACAAAAATGGATAAACATTCTACAACTTTACTGAGTAAAATAATACAAAAAAAATCCACCAAAGGAAAGTTGATTACCTTTGTAAGAAAGCGGTCTTT
Organism: Crypturellus undulatus; assembly: GCA_013389825.1. Classification (NCBI taxonomy): domain Eukaryota; kingdom Metazoa; phylum Chordata; class Aves; order Tinamiformes; family Tinamidae; genus Crypturellus; species Crypturellus undulatus. Next base: position 411,429 of record VWPW01011473.1, read on the forward strand.
TCAGTTTCCTCATTGTAAGTTTTTCTGTGCCATAATATGCACGAATGGCATCTTTGAATAGCTTTGCTAAAGTCAATGCTAGTATGCTAATGTGTTACACATCAGAGCCAATTATAATATATGGACGGCTAGCGCATGTTTATCCACGATGATTTGGTGGCCTAGTAACAATGCATTCAAGGCCTAGGCACTACATCTAGTCCCTGAATGACAAGGACTGAAAGATCTATATGAAAGAACATTTTTAGCATCAGAAAGAGTGTAGGTGGTGTGAGAGTCTTGTGTTATTCAGCTTCAAGGGATTAAATTGTTCTATTCGCATGTACCTTCAGCATATGGTCTGGAAGGTGACAAGAATCAAGGGTAAAGGGAGGAAATTAAGATTTTCAAAACCAGCATAATAAAACCTTCAAAAATGAGATATAAAGCCAACTGAGTTACTGTCTTAAACAATATAATTTATAATCATGCTAGGACATTAACATGCATACTCTGCAGAGCTGTTAACCATGTAAAATTGAAAAAAAAAAAAGGATTAGATATGTGATATGCATTTTTCGTTCTATCTATCTGTCCAGTGTTTATTTGTCAAGAATTGTGTCCTGTTAACCCCCATTGCCTTAGACCAAATATGATCAGGTAATCTCAACCAAGATACAGCAATCTTTGCTAAAACACAGAAAGTTTATTGTAGTTTATGTAGAATTATAGGCTCAAGTGGCTGACCTCTAAAACTATTTCAAATCCGACTCCTAATTTGTTAGAGTTTTTCTTGATGTCTCCAGGAATGCTGTGTTCTTCCACTATTGCAGGCACTTTTAGACTGAGACACCTCAAGTGTTTCGGTTCAAAAACAAAAAAATTTGAGGGCTCACATTAGAAAGGACACAAGAAGGAGGGTGCTAAAATATGAAGTACAGTATAAATTTATGGCTTTCCTCAGTTCATAATTTTTCAGCTCAGTTTCCAAGAACAAGAAAGAATGAGCACACTGTTATCTTTCTATTTGCCATTTCATGCAGAAAGAAATAAACTTAAGACAGAAAGTTTAAAAGTGAGGAAAGGCTGATCCTGCCTTCCTGTTTTCTGGAAGAAGGATACATATTTTTGCATAACTTTTAATATTACTAAAACCATGGTTTCTTGATTAGTATCATATGTGATTTTATTCCAATAGCTTTATCTTATTTTAGGCACAATTCTCCTTTTCTTATGGTACATGATCCTCTGACCAGTGCCTTGATGTGGGTGCCCTGTACCATGATTTATATTTAATTTTGCTTAATTTGTGTAAAAAATAAAATGTGATGAAATGAAATTACAGGAAGAAGTTGCTGTCACAGTATTTTGAACCATTGTGATTTACCGTAACAACATTGATTAGACAATCAGACTCTTTAAAGAAAAAAAGTATGTTAGTAAGAAATAGCAGGAGATAAAAACCTGCCTATTTTTTTTGTACTTGTCTTGATAAGAAAATTTTGAATTTCTGCAGCTATACCTAAATTAGTCATGACATTAAGCAACATTTTTGTTTCCCAATGACAGTGGCCAGATGATCAGCAGTATAAAAGTTTTATACTGTTTTGTACTAATGCTTAATCAAAATGGCTGTTTTGTTTATAGTCATATAGCGATATAGATTATAGTTCAGGAGATTTCTAAATGTCTAACACTAGATAGTCCTGTAGTTCAGAATGACAAATTAAGTGAGAGCTACATGACCTGAAGATACAATTTAAGGTGAATGGCATGATTTTAGAAAAAGGTATTGTCTCAAGGCTCTAAATACTGTGCAAAATACAATTAATTTGAGCACCCAATAAGCAGACCTGCAGATTTAAGAATCTGCTTTCAGGAACTTGGAAAACTGTGTAGGATGACAGCCAATTTAAAATGAGGAAACCAGCAAAAGCAATATTTTTTTCTATGAGATAATAATAATAATAAAGATTACACTGTGCAATTATCTGCCTAAATTCCATTTAGGCTGATATTTGACTGCCTAATCTCTTCCCTGCCCCAGAGCAGTATCCAGTAGTAAAGCCTGACTATATTCTGCCTACACATATTATTCAATCCTAGGAGCACCCCAGTTAGGTTGGTGGTTCCCTGCATAGTCTTGAAGTTACACGAAAACAGACAACTTATCTGTTTATACTCAGACATGGCTCTACATCTCATGTGGAGCATGTAGTTTTCTGGGTAATATTGTGCTATTTTTAGGGAAAGTTTCAGATCCCCAAACTGAGCAGCACCTAAAATTCAGACTTTTCAGATATTTCACAGGATATTTAACAAGTAAACTGTTATATGAGAAGCAGATAGTAGCACATGGTTTTAGAAAAAGCAGATGCAGAGCTGAAATAATGCTGTTTTTTCTCCTTTCCTTTCCTTTCCTTTCCTTTCTTTTCCTTTCTTTTCCTTTCCTTTCCTTTCTTTTCCTTTCTTTTCCTTTCCTTTCCTTTCTTTTCCTTTCTTTTCCTTTCCTTTCCTTTCTTTTCCTTTCTTTTCCTTTCCTTTCCTTTCTTTTCCTTTCTTTTCCTTTCCTTTCCTTTCTTTTCCTTTCTTTTCCTTTCCTTTCCTTTCTTTTCCTTTCTTTTCCTTTCCTTTCCTTTCTTTTCCTTTCTTTTCCTTTCCTTTCCTTTCTTTTCCTTTCTTTTCCTTTCCTTTCCTTTCTTTTCCTTTCTTTTCCTTTCCTTTCCTTTCTTTTCCTTTCTTTTCCTTTCCTTTCCTTTCTTTTCCTTTCTTTTCCTTTCCTTTCCTTTCTTTTCCTTTCTTTTCCTTTCCTTTCCTTTCTTTTCCTTTCTTTTCCTTTCCTTTCCTTTCTTTTCCTTTCTTTTCCTTTCCTTTCCTTTCTTTTCCTTTCTTTTCCTTTCCTTTCCTTTCTTTTCCTTTCTTTTCCTTTCCTTTCCTTTCCTTTCCTTTCTTTTTTCTTTTCTTTTCTTTTCTTTTCTTTTTCTGTTTAAGAATGTTTCTTTAGTTCCTAATTTCTGCATGGAAAAGGTAGAAACCAGGGTCTGCATAATTAGCAGGGATTACCAGCTAGATATATTCTTGAATTCCTCCAAAAGCAGTCAGTTAAGGTACAGCTTATAAGTTAGGAGGGCAAATCTTTCTCCTCAGTAGGTCTTCACCTGCTTCTACCTCTCTTTGCTGATAGAAAGGTGCTTAGATAGGGCAGACTCTATCTTTGCAAATGTTCAATGTTTACTTTAAACTAATGTTCCAAACTTCCCTGAGTAAAGAAGGCAAGTCCTTCCACAGGGTGACCCATCCTAAAATTGGTACATAAGGCAGATGGGGTGAATAATTTCCTCTGGAAGTGTTCGTCTTTATTCACTGACTGTACAGAATGATTGTCATGCTCTCAGGTCAAGCTCGTACAATTTCATTCAGGCACTGTGTAAATTAGGTACCCAGATAACATGTTTTAGTGTCCATCCTTAGTTTCCCTGACATGCTGACTGATTAAACATTTCATCAAAACAGTAGTGATTTTTGGAAGTGAAAATAATGTCTAAGAATAACTAATGATGAAGTGAGAATGTATACTTGCACTTATACCATTTGCTCCTATCATTGTGTGATGACATTGTGTCTTTTGGATCATCAGATTTACTTCCTTTTTCTTCTCAAAGGAAGATTGAGATGCCACCTGCCTTTCAGGCTTCTGATTTTATTAAAATAAATACAATAACCTTTTTTAAATAATATACAGTATAATATTAACTTATAATATTAAAATAATTCATTACAGAAGTAAAAAGATACAGTTTCTCGGTCCCTTTCAGCCTTTGGGTAGGGATTCAGACCCTTACCCTACAGTCCCATGAAAGTTTTATATTTCCCTGGTTAGATATCATCTCTTTTGCCAATATTTGAAAGACATGAAAGACTGATGAGGCAACAAGCATCCTTACTCCATTTTCAAGTGAGGCAGACTGTCCCTGCTAAGGACAGTCTTATGCATTCTACATTAAGAAGAATGAAAGGTGAAACAAGCTTCTGTTTAATCCTCAGCTGAAATGCAACATTTCACATAATTCAATAACGTATACTCCTTAAGAGTTATTTATTATTGTATTTTATGGCAGCTGGCCTCTGAGCTGAAAGCCCTTTTTCTGCTTTCTTTTACAAACCATATCCAACTCAAAATAAATAGGATCTTTTTAGTGTGAAATAATTTTCATGAATTTTAACTTAACTCTGTAATTAATACACCCTCATTGTTTAGTATATGACTTCCTTATACTGTCCTTTTAATAAAAAGCTGTTTGAGAGAAGAGAGGAGACATGTGCCTTGTAATATCATTCAGACACAGAAAAGGGCAGGCTTTCTTTTCTTACCTTTGTTGAATGCTATGCAATTTTATGAATCATTGTGTTGTGGACATCCAAAGGAAGTTCAATCGTCAAAATACTATGAAAAGTTCTTAAGTAAAAGACTGCTAAAATTAAAGAAGCTAATGACATGGCATCTGAAGTAGTCACCATTTTTTTCAAGACTGGTTTGCATCATAAGTAAAATTTTCTATTTTTGTTATGACTGTTTTTGCAAAACATTGTGTTCTATTTTTTCCTCATTCATCTCTAACTTTCTGCAGAACATAATAGCAATTGTTAGGCTAAAATAGTCAGTTAACATTTTCTTATACACTGAATATATGTAAATTCATAAATGATTTATTATTATGGCATTTAAGCATATGAACACTCATCTATGCATACAAATATTAGAGCTTAGTGAAAAAAGGCCATGATTACTTTTTCAGGATTTTAAAATAAACCTTTTAAATGTATTTGAAATGAAACATTGTGCTTGCTTTCTATGGCATTTGATAATAAGGACATTTGATGGATTTAAAATTACATTCAGTTTTTTTTTTATCTCTTGTTTGAAAGGTTTTTCTTTCTTATTATCATACTTTAAGATCAATTTTTTATCAATATACTAGAAATCTTTGATCAGAGTAAACAGTTAAAAAATGTGAGAAATATTTTTTAAAAATAAAATTGACTGGAGACCTCCTAAGAAATATGCATTTAAATTTTCATTTGCAAGAAGCATTACATCTTTTTTCTATATTATGCATATTGATCAGGGAGCTATTGTGTTTCACTCTGATTAGTATTTTACTAATCTGTTGAAGCAGGGAATGAATAATAAGAACTAACAAAATTATGGAAAGTCTGTTTGTATAGAATATGCCAATTGACAGAAATTATCCTTTGCAATGTAGTGAATGCCTCATTAGTATTTTTCCAGGAGATTATAGATCTCTTAATGCTTACTTTGCTCATATTTGACTGCTAAGTCTTTTAATAGTCCAAGGCCTCCTTCATTAATTATTCCTTATCACTGATCATCTGGCATTCCAGAGCGGCTCATAGTGAACCCAGGAAAGCTTTTTAGGTAGATTTTCTGACAGTGTATGCTTAAGAACAGCCACTTACCTTTGCTTTTGTCTTTTTAATAATTGACAGAAAAGCTTTGCCATTTTCTCTTTTGCTGTCTTCAAGTGTCAGAGCTATGTCTTCCTCTTGGGATTTATTAAAACAAGTACATCTATCTACTAACCTTTTTCTACGTCTCCTTTGATGAGTTTCTCTCTCTGTCTTCATTTTCCTCTCTCATCATTTGTACTTCTCCATAGTATATACCTTGATATTTCCTTGTGAAGCTTTCCTCATGACGACACCAAAAATGGTACGCGGTAAGCACTTTATATCCTGGGAAATCTCCAGTACAAGTGAAGTCAAACAGGAATCCAATGAACCTCAGTGAAATTTGAGAGGTTTTAGCAATACATAAATAATTGATACCAAGAAAAGGATAGTTTATATGTAAGAAAATAGCCTGTTCATTAGTTCCTCAGAGAGTAATAAAGATCAAAGATTTAAAGGTATAATAATGCATAATATTATTGGCATCCAATAGTTTTATCTTCTGGACACAGAATTTGTATCTCTTTATAATCCATTATAATGGTGTTAGAATGGTAACTATAATGGTAACTAAACAATAATCACTTTAAGATGATGCATACTTGACACTACTCCCTATTATCTTCCTTTTATTTTAATTATTATATTTATTCTATTTTTTCTAATAGTTTTATCCTATTAACCATGTAAAATCTCATTTTCCCTTGAGATTTTCACTTTTTGACTATGAATAGATTTTCAGCATAATCCATTGCTGTGACTGCTGAGCAAGGCTTTATAGTACTTGATTCTGCCTGTACCATGTGTGTACACAAGCAAATGCTTCTATTGATTCATCAAATAAATTACAGGTGTAAACTGTACTGGAAACATTGTGGACTTAGAAACAAAAAGTTTACTAGATTGTTAACCTCCTAACGTTAACACCATTTATCCCAGGCATCTGAAAATAGAGAACCTGAAAACATAGAACAATTTCACAATGTTCAATCTTGTGCATGGGTCAAGTGATAAGTAACAGATGGTATAAGAAGCACTGAACATTTGTTTTCCTAATTTCAAGCTTAAGATATGTGAAGTGTGAATAAAGCATAGATATCATGACTATATCTATTTTCAGTGAAGATCTAGAACATTCTGACTTATAAACCTTAAGTCTGGAGTTGTTACATTTGTTATGTATCCCTCTCCCTCTTTCTGTCCATTCACAAACAATCTATTCAGTTTAAGTCTACGCTGGTGTAAAACCAAAGAATAGAAGATAGCTTAAATCATAATCCATGGTCTTAAGAGAAACTACAGAGGTGGGATGAAGGGAGCTGCCATTGCCAGGGCTATAGCTAAGCCTTAGATCAGACTGGAGTTGTATCTGGCTCTAAACATCTGTCATGGAGCACAGTTTGGTACCAGGACCTTTATGTAGGCACCTTTTTTAATAGCTTAAGTCAAAATGTTGATTCACATTGTGACATTCAGAGCTTCACAATAAAGAGGACTTTCCTGTCCACTGTGTAGTATCTTTATAGGTTGCATTTTGAAGCAGAAGTCTGAGAAATACCTCGAAAAAACATCCAGGCAGATTTAAACCTGGATATATAGTAAATCCCTACAGGAAATCTCTGTTAAATGACTGCACACCAACTCAAATCTTTACCTGGCTGAATGATCCCTGAATCCTGGACCAAAATTTCCTGGTTTCTACAGGCGACATTTTTTGTTCATATTATCTTTACAGACAAGGGAGGAAATTTCTAGAGTTCTACAGTGTGCTCAGCCTGGGGGCTATCACACCTGCATAGGGCACTCTGCAAAGCAGCAAGCCATGGGGCACTCATGTTGAGTGTCTGCAAAATCAGTAATAAGGACTTTGAGCACAGAAGAAAGTGCGTGAGAAAGCACACCTTTAAAAAAGTTTCCTTTTTGCCCCATAGCTGTCCAAGGTGAAATGTATGTCAATTCCATGGAAGGGGGGCAAAAGATGGAGACATTCCCTTCTCAGACATATCCCCAAGACTACAATTGGGCACTTGTTTCCCCACGGTTCATTCAGACTAATGGCTTTTGCATTCCTGGCTATTCAGCAGCTCAGCCTCAGGAGGAGGAGGAACAGTCAACACTCTCATTCAAATTATTCATGACACAGAGGTTTAGGTCACTCTCCTGGGTTATAGAAGAGGAGGATTCAGTCCCCTATTAGGTGATCAGAGATGGGAATGAAAAGGTCTCACTTCCTCAGTGAAAGCTCAAACCACTACACTATTATGCTTAAGTCACTGTCACCTTTACCAGATATCTTCCTCAGAAGAGGACTAACCACTGTGGATCAGTGAGCAGATGGAAGGGCCTAACATTTTCTATTAATTTTCTACACTCTCAGTGGAAAGTCAGACTCCTATAATAGGAATGGATTGCCTTCTGCATATTTTCAGAGACACTCTGTCTCTCTCCACTGATTTAGCAACTTAGACTCATTAGCCCCCTTCTAGGGGCCTTCTAGGGCCAAATACATTTTTGTGTGACGATATCTAAATCAACTACCTAAATTAACTATATGGGGTTATATCCAGGGAAATTAAATCTCTCCAGAAACACCCAAGGCATGAAGAGAATGACATTTGAACTTATTCTGATAGAAAAAGCGTAGAAAGGCATGTGCAGAGACATATGAACACAGCTCCAGCACTTTGGGCCCTGAGCAATACAGAGCTCCTCAAACTTGTTTTGCCTGGATCTTGCTAGATCAGGGATCCGTACTGCACCATACTGCATTGTAAGTAAGTAAGAAGTCTGATTTTTGTCAATTCACTACCAGAAACTGAGCATCTAAATCCGTATTTATCTACCTGAGAAGTAATAAGTTATTCAGAGGCAAAAGGCGGCCAGAGCCTGTGTCAACTTAATGAATATTTGGGGTATAAATGACCTCTGAAAATCAGGCCATTTGTTTTGTCAGCTAAAAATAGATTCAGATATTTAATTTTACATATTCAGGTTGGGAAATTTTGGCTAGAGAGTAAATTAATTGCCTAAGGTCACGCAGCAAGTCAATGTATAATGAGAAAGTAATAATGTGTGAGGAAAAAAGGTATTTTTAATCTCTATGGATTTATTGAATCCCCAAACTCTTTGCATAGAATTAAAAATCTCCTTGACTATAACTCTATTTTTTTCTTAATTGTAGCTTAACATTCTTATTGAAAATGTTATATATAAAAAAAACACTTTTTTATGTTGTGCCCTCATTGGTGGTATCTTCTTGTTGCTATGAAAACAAAAGGTTCAGTCAAATGTTCTGCAGAAGATATTTTGTTGCATAGGTAGTTAATGAATGAGATATTTGATTACAAAGGGATAAGTAACCTCTCTGTAGCCTGCAATTAACATTTAACTTGATATGACCAATAAGCCAAAAGAAGGGAGAGTAAACTGAATAAAAAGAGGTTTTCTTTCATTAGAAGTTCATCATGTACATCGTAGCAAAGCACCCCTGTTGTGATTACTGATTTCATTTGCAGATTCATATAATGCTAAGCTTTCTTTTGGTTAAAAAAAAAAAAAAGTAAAAAAAAAAATAACCTACTTGCCCTTTGGAGGGAAAGACTGCTTAAAACCATTCAGATTTCAAGAGTGTGAAGACAATTTATAATAGTTAAATGAATTAATAAGCAGAAATGCTACTTCAAAAAGTTAGTCACTCAGTTCCTGTTAAAATCCTGTGAGGCTGTAGTGCCTAATTCCCTCATATACTTTTTATTTTTTAAGGAATTCTTGCTCATACACAGACACAAACCATATAACATACTCATCACTTTCATTCAAATGTTAGATAGATTCCTAGTAATATGCTCTCATTCAAAGTTTTAAAAGTATTTGTTTAAAGCAGGTGTGTGGTGCTCTATGTCAGCAGCTCTATGTCTTTGCCCCCAAACTGTATCTGATAAATGCAAGAAAGAAAAAAACAAAACAAAAAGAACACCACCACCACACTACCACCACCAAAAATGTGAGAACAGATCCCATGTGAAAAATACAGGTTGAATTTTTTCCAATGATGCCAGCTTCCTGTGTTACCTTGCCCATATCACTTAGATCATGTTATTGAAGACCATATACATTTCTAAGTTGAGAGATAAATTTGAGTTTACAAGATAAACTTCTTGATTTTAAAGTGATTTGTCTTGACATTAACACAATTTTAAAAGAAAATGCAAAAGTCAAAACTGAAAAAAATGAAAATGAAAGAAAAAATGAAAAGCAGTATCAGACATAATTTTGTTAACCCATAATCCATAAATATGTTTCTTTTTTCTAGTCTGACTTTATAATCCTTTACTTTTCTCTACATTTCTTCACTAAGCCATCTTTTGCAAAGTCTTTTTCTTTGTTACAGTACACCACCATGATGGATTGTAGTACTAGGAAGCAATTGGGAAGAAGCCAGTGCCACCACATCTATGGCAGATATTGATGGGGTGATATCAGGGTGCTTGATCTGCCTGTCTTCGGTGTTCAAGCACTTGTGAGGGAAGGCATCCTGCTATGCTGGCTAGGGAAGTAAGTTCAATACATGTGAACTCAGAAAACAGACTTGACATGGTCCTGTGATGGTCAAATACAGGATTATAGGCTAGTACTCCTGCACAGCACTAATCACATAGTTGATATAGATCATGTCTTTTTCTATTTGTTTGACCTTCTCTATCTCCATCCTCAAACTTTTCTTACTCCACTCCCATCTCCTCACAAACAACTTATTCCTAATTACTATTTTACTCACTAGCCACAGTTTTGCCACATCCATATAGAAATTTTGTACTTGTGAAACCATTGCTTAAGCTGTGTTTCCTTTATATGGTACTCTTGGCCTTGCAAGGTTGTACTTCCCAAAAGCCCTCTTTCAATTATCTATGAGGTTCATTGCCTTCCCACATAAGCGCAGTGTAACCACCTGTGAAGTCTAACTGTCCCTCATGGTGGTATCTGCAACTTATGTCAGCTCCTTAAATTGTTATTTTTCACATCAAGCAATGTCCAGGGCTTAATTGCGTTATGTTCAAGTAGTTAACCTCAGTCCAGGTCATTTGTCCATGTTATCTACTTCTCAGTCAAAATGATGACAATGACCTCTATCAATGAACATATCACTTGCCCTATCTTAAGCCAATAATTTTTGCTCATAGACACAAATTATTCTTTATATTCATTAGACTCTTTCAAAAAAAATACTAAAAGAAAAATTACATGATTTGTGCCTTCTGCTATCTTTCTCGTTCAATATACTGGTCTTTTCACAAAGCCTGCAAATCTGCAAAGAGAATATAGCACTTGGCTAAGACTCTGAAACAGTGAATGAATGTGAATACGTTCATATGAATGAACATATTGACCACTGGCGCCACTTCTTTCTGAATGTAAATATTACTTGGCCTTGTGATGGTTCTCATTGCCGGAAGAGATCTCACCAATCCCAAATGAGAGCTGCTTTGCTCGTAAGCTGAATTTTCTCCTTGTAACTGAGTATACAACACTTCTTTTACTCTTTATCTTTACTTTTTATCTGTGAAAGACATGTCTTGTCTTGAAGCTTATGAAAATGAATATGTGCCCAAATTAGGTATCACCTCTGCTGTTTTTTTAATATGAGTCATAGTTGTCCTGGCTATCACTCCAAGATGTGTTTATTTAAGTCACATCAACTTGTTTGCTTAAATGAAAATGACAGTAAGGTTTTCAGGGGGATTAATTAATTATTATTATTTTGCTATGGTTAATAAGCATAGTTTAAAATGAAAATCTATCACCTTACAGCAGAGGAAAAGAATGACTGACTTCTTTGGAAAATAATGTCGTTGTATGATTTCTTTGGGCTTGCTGAAGGTATCCTCTGGTTTCCCAACTGAGGAAATAATTGACCACTCAGGGTGGTTAAGGGTACAAACCACTACAGTTACCATTATGATCCTTATTGCTTTGTCACAGGTTTTAATGTGAGTTGTCATTTGTTGAAAGTAACATGCAGCTATGTTTTTCTCTCTTCCATTCCTCTATTTCTTTGTATGCGTAAGCATTAAAATAGGTTTAAGTCTCATCTTTTCAAACCTAACTTTAATTTTGCATTGTGATGCTCAGTGAGAGACTAAACAAGATTGGACTCAATTCTCTAAGGGAAATGTATGTCCAGTTGTGGAACTTACTGCTTATACTGTCCTCAGTCATTTGTGGTCTCTAGGCAAAAGATCTGGCTGATGACCTTAAGGCAGAGTCCTTAGGTTGACTCAAGAATTGTGTTGAACTGATCGATGGTACTGTCCCGAAGGGAGACACAGGCGTGAAAATGAATGCATTTCAAATAAAACATAAAGAGAAAAGCATTCTACAGAATGCCTTTTTCAACATCTTCTAAAACAATGTCCTCTGAAATATAACAGTTATGCATAAGTTGATTCATACTTTACTTGCAATAATATTTAATGCTAGGAGAATGTGAAACTACATTAATATGGGAATATTTATTACAACAAATTTTCCTATCTAAATTTTAACAAAATATTAACAACTATACAACAGAAGTTATATCAGAGTACAAAGCATCATTTATTACACTGTCATTTGAGATTCTAACTTTTAATTTTCTTAATTTAATTTTCTTCATTTTGGTATATAGATTGTACTGCTTAACAGCAGAAAAAATAAAAATCTTCCTTTCTTTTCACCACTGCAAACTATATCTGGAATATGGAAGTGAAGCTAGAGGGATTTTTTTCTTGTTTGTGCTTCATCACTGATAATAAATATTCTGAAGGGCAAAAGCTGTCTTAAATTACAGTATTGGCTTCCTTCTGTTTTATGAATTCTACTTTGAGTTTCAAGTGCAAGTCTACTACCTCAATAGGGTTACACAGATGTATGTATCTAGGAGCATAATTTGTACACTCAAGCTGAAGAGTGAACCTGCCACAGGAATTTAATACTGTGGAGTGATGCATTAAAAAAAAAAAAAAAAATTCCGAGAGCTTTGCTTCTGTAGGCCTGTCAGTAGTAAAAAGTAAAAACTAGCCTATATCAGTAAATGGATATTATCCTGAATACACACAGGAGGAGTCAGTGTGCTGAATAAAATAGGGGCATTTTTAGTTGGAGACATTAGAGTTGCAGTTTAGACTTTCAACTCTACATGGGTCAATAGCAGTAATTAGTTCTATTCCATTACATCTTATACTGGTTTCTTTGCCATAATACCTGAGTGCATAAGTACTGCGTGGTAGAACATGATAAACATTGCGCTGGTATGTTTTATTTCCTTTTTTTTTTATCTCTTACTCAGCATAATAATGTGCGCAGTTAAAACCCCATTGTTGCTTTTACTTTTAAACATATTATTACTAAAGGAACCTATATGCATTTTGAATTAATTGCCAATTAGACAAGCTGGGGATGCACTTGGGGATGATACAGAGGAGGCTTCTAATTGGGCTTCTAATTGTCCACAGTTTCTGCAGGAGCTCGGTCTCAAGCCACCCTCCAAAAAGCTTTGCTTCCCTTTCAGATGAATTTCACCCTTCTAGGGTCTTTGCCTGAAAGACACAATTCTCAACTATTGTCTGCATACCAGAACTTAGTTAATCTTCAGGCCCAGCTGGTTACAGGTCATTCAGAGCCTCCAAGAGAGATGGACTGTGACTCTGAGCTTAATTGGAACCAGAGGGAGCTCTGGGCAGTGAGGCAATCAAGGGTAAATGGAAGCAATTGGAATTTACCCACATTCGTTGTGAGCAGTATAGGCTTTATCCACATCTTACTGCCTTCCTTCCTCCCTTTCACCACAGGCTTTGGACTTATGCTACTGGGCCAAACAAGAGGCCTCAGTGGAAAACAAATGACAGCTTCACTGATAAAATTACAAATGATAAAATTACCATTCTTTCCAGAGCCTGCAGCTCCTTTTTCCTTTCTGTATCTCAGTTCCTTCCCAGTTCGCCTGGGATCTGTGGCAGCACCAAAGGCTCGCAGCACACTGCGGTTTGCAGAGATTACTGCAAGCTGGCTGCCTCTCCAGCAGAGTGGAGGGTGCTGCAGGCATGCGGGCTCAGCTGGTGTGTGCTCCAGCACTTGGCGTGTTCATATCAGGAAAAGGTCATAGCTTTGCCAAGGTTGGAGCTATGGACAGAACAGGGCAGGGGTATAACATTAGACTTTACTTAGGAGTTTCTTAGTATTAGTCCTGAATTTGCATAGAAAACCTTGTTATATCACTTTGGGTTTAATTAAAAGTTTATTGTTTATCCAAGACCTTGATATTTCAAAATGTTTAAGTGTTTGCTCTTCATTAAGGACATTGCCAGTATTGCCATCACTATAGAATATCTATCTCCCTTTCATTCATGAGAAGATTAGCCTTATGATTTTAGTCTTTAGGGGAGTTTATTTCCAGTATTAACTGTCTGGTCGACTGTATCCATCTATATACAGAAGCCATGACCAATAATGTAATTGCAGACATCATGAAAATAATATATTTGGAATATATACAAAAGCATCCTACTCATGTTTTAAATAATATGATTCTGATGCATATGTCATCGAAGACATAATTTCTCCTTCTACATTTGTACTCCAAATCTGCACACACAAAAATTACATATGCTTGCAAAGTCTGATGCAGTGCTGCATCTTTTTATTCCTTTGTGTTTGTCTATACCATTATACTCTTGCTGAGATGTAAGAAATTTGACTAGAAGATTATTCATTTCTTAAATAGTGGCAACACACTTAAAATCATATCATCACCATCATGGCTAGGCTTCACGAATGAAGATATGGGAAGGGCTTTCCCATAGCATGCTGATGGGTAAAAAGACTGATGCGGGAAAGGCAAGTCCGGTTGCAAAAGACACAGGGGAAGATCTCCTTAGGCAGTATTGGTGAGACACAGTTCTTTCTGCATTGTCTTTTCTCTTTGAGACTGAATCTGCGTGTGTTCTGAAAGGAAGCAGCAGCGTTATGGATGGTGCGTCTCCATGTCTCCCGATTCGAGACCAGAGTGGACCACTAACGGTAGTCAGTATGGCCAAGGCTGAGGTACTGTTTCAGGGAGTCCTTGTGTCTCCTCTTTGGGGCTTCTCTCTTGCAGCAGCCGGTGACAAGTTCACCACAGAGCACATTCTTAGGGAAACAGTGATCTTCCATCCTGGAAACGTGCCCTGCCCAGCGCAGCTGCGTTCTCAGCAGCACGGCCTCAATGCTGGTGAGCCCTGCCCGTTCAAGGACAACTGCATTAGTCACATAATCAGTCCGGTGGATGTTTGGGATTGTACGGAGGCAGCACTGATGGAAATGTTTGAGGAGGCGCAGATGGTGGCGGTAGATGACCCATGATTCAGACCCATACAAAAGAGTAAACTGTACAATGGCTCTATAGACACTAATCTTTGTACTTCTCTTCATGTGTTTATTGCACCAGACTCTTTTACGAAGTTTTCCGAAAGTTCTGTATGCCTTTACTAACCTGTTGTCTATCTCATTGTCAATCTTACAGTCCGAGGAAAGAATGCTTCCTAGATAGCTGAACTTTTGGACTGACTTAAGCTCTGGTTTGCC
This sequence comes from Crypturellus undulatus, assembly GCA_013389825.1. NCBI lineage: Eukaryota > Metazoa > Chordata > Aves > Tinamiformes > Tinamidae > Crypturellus > Crypturellus undulatus. Next base: position 426,474 of record VWPW01011473.1, read on the forward strand.
TATGGTAATATGGGGATGATGGAAGACTTCCTGAGGTGCAGGTTGGTAAAGAACTTCTGTCTTCTTCAAACTGACTTCCAGCCCAAAAAGTTCAGCAGCCTCTGCAAAGCAGGATGTTAAGCGCTGCAGTGCTGCTTCTGTATGAGCAGCTAGGGCCACATCATCAGCCGTTACATCACATGTAACATAAATAAAACCAGTTGTTACTATAAAGAACTCAAAGTTTGTGAAATAAGTAACAAAAAAGATAATCGTTCCTTTATTTTTTTTTGGTGGCATAATAAGGACGATTACCTGACAGGATTTAAGGTTTGCGACCTGTACAAAGAAACAGAATTGCTCATAAATATTTAGAACACAGGAGGTAAGAGCATAACTATTAGTGCATGAAAACAGGGCAGAATGAAAGAATAAAAGAAGTTGTGGGAGAGGGAGTATGGTGCTGTATAACGGGTGAAATGGAACTCAGATGCTAATTTAAGTTTTTCATCATATGCTTCATGACTGCAAATTATGAAATGGAAAAGTTAATCACTACTGGAGTTTGCTGGAAACAAGTATGCCATTTCTTTGCTGTGTAATCTCATTACCTTATTACATATAAAACCTATGGAAGCTTACAAGAAGCTTACAGATGATGTATATACTGTGTTACTGAAACATATAAATCTAAACTGAGCACTGAGAGGTTTTAGAGAAGTAAATGGATTAGGGTACAGTTCTAATGGCTTATATTTTATCTCAGTATCTTTTCATTTTTTCACGTATGAATCTCAAGTTTTCATCTTTTGTATTCCATTGATACAAAGGTAGGGAGAAGCAAGGGAGATAAAGTTGTAGAGCACAGAAATTTAGCATCTGCCATTCATGCGTGGGTTTTTAGCTGGCACAAATCCATTTGTAGGTATCTGGGACATTGTTGTCTTCTCTAGGACTTGTGCTATCAAGATGGCTCAGGTAGTTCTGTCCAAGGACAGTTAGCAGCGGCCTGAAGGCTTTATGAGGCTCTAAGTGTTTATGGCTCAAATAGCTCTCCATCTGGGTCTCGTGTGGGAGTTGTGTGACACGAGAGTGCCCATACTTTCCAGCTCAACCAGCTTGGAAAACAAAGAAATAGGTGTTGGTATAGCAAACCCAGCATTTTCTCTTGTATATCAAGTCCTTGACTTCATGTCCTCCTGGAGCTGATGAACAAACTTTTAGCTCTGTTTAAATAAAATGGTTCTGAGGACTGAAAGCATTACACATTCCTGAGAAGAGTAAAAATACAGTGGTGTCTTTCTTGGCACAAGTGAGCTCATTTGGGTTTGCTACCATACAGTAGCTAGCTATTGTATCTTTCTGTTATTAAAAGGCAGGGATCTTTTTGTATTAAATTTATATCACATGAGCAAAGTAAATAAAATAAAAAATAATGAATCAGACACAGAACAACATATTCACATTAAAGGCATTAAATGATGAACCATTTGATATTAATTAATATTTTTACTATTTGATAACAGCTATTTCCTCCACAGGAAATAGGAACAAGGAGACTGATGATAAGAACCACAGTTCTACAATAGAAGGCTTTCTGTGCAATTTATAAATCAGATTGCACTGTTTGGGAAGCCCTAAATGTACTATATTGAAAGCTTGTAATGCATTAAAAGCCTTTCAGTTTTATGAATTTAATATTTCTCCTTGGTCTGCTCTGATTTGGAAAAAAAGCATAAGCTTCTTCATTCAGAGTGCTGTAGACTGTGATTCCATTGCTTAAGGTACAATTTTATTGTTGTACTTGGAATGCAGTACAAATATGTGTCAATGAAGCCAGCAAAGCAACAACCACCCTTTCTGCCATGGTGTGAATGTTTTGGTAGACACTTGGTGTTTGGGAAATGTATTTATGCTGTATTGGTAAGGGAAGTCACTGTTCTTCATTCTTGGATACTTCTATGTTTTACATCAGCTACCAGAGATGAAGATAAAAAGATAAAAAAAAAAAAACATACTAAAAAAAAAATACAGGAATAAACAATACCGAAAAACAGACCTAACATAGAAACTTTGCTTTATACTAAATTTCTGACATTTTAAGTTTTCCTTTTTTAACACAAAGTATTGGTCTCTTCAAAGGAGTGAAACACTTTATCTTCTTGACAGAACAAATTGAGTGGAAAATTACATAAACCCCTTAGCAGATGTTCTTTCCCACATTGTTTGGGAATTTATCCCCATAATACAGTACTTTTAAGGCCCATGCCAAGCTGAATGGGGACATTAGCAAACTTTAAGAAATGTTTTAGGTGAGCAATATAGAAATATACTTTCATCTCCTCGCGCTTCTTTGTTGCCAGTTAACTTCACTATGGTGCTCTAATATGTTGTTATCAAGAATATCTCTGTGTAGGTGCTAGACACATTATATCTACATTGCAAATTCAATAAATTAGAACCTGTTTTATTTCACTGAAGCAAAAGCCAAAGTCCAGACCTCTATAAATTCAGTTTACTATAATAAATGGGTCTTGGAGGCAAAGCTGGCAGGCAACAAACAGGAAAAAAAAAAAAAAAAAAAAAACAAATCCAGTTCCTACTGCCTGTAACATATCTACAATTGTACAGAATACTAATCTGTGAAAATCAGATGGCATCTTCAAAATTATAATGCACAGTGAGTTAAGCATCTGTATAACAATAAGATTTGTCATCCATTCAGTGAACAGCATAAGGGAACTTAGTGTCACTTAATGCCAAGTAATATCTAGACTGCCTATCCATCTGATACTGTACATTGATCTTTCCCTTCCTTCCTTCCTTCCTTCCTTCCTTCCTTCCTTCCTTCCTTCCTTCCTTCCTTATGTTTTTTCCTTACCTTTTAAAGCTCCAGTAAAGGTCCCATGAAGTTCGTGAATGAAAACAATGGTAAGTGCTATAAATAATGTGTAATGAAAAGCTATTCGACAAATACCCATTTGCCAAGTTTATTATCACATGTTTTGCATTTCACCAACAAAACTCCCAGCAGAATAGGAAGGGTAAACTGAAGCCCAAGAAGGCAGATTTGCAGCTGGAGGGGCATGAGGAGCTGCACAGAAATCTGAGGATAAATTCCAACACATTCTGGCTCCCTGGAGTGTTCCCAAAGGAATTAGAGGGAACCTGCTGAGTACCTTCCTTGCCCCTAAAAATACATTCTGAATGGGAACAGTGGAAGGAAGAGACTGAAGAATAGCAACAGGACATTCATAGTACTGAAGATTTCTCCACTGGGCTTAATTAGTCTTCTTTGGTCTAGGCAGAATGGCATAAAGCAAATTCATTGGATCTGAGAACTGGACAGCCTAACATTTTTAAATAGAAGCAGTAATTTACACAAGAGAATGGTCAGGAGAAATGTGGATTCCCTCTACAACAGATAAATGCTGTTTATGATATTTCCAGTAACAGGCCTAAAGGAGGTAATTTTGGGAATGAAACATTACTGCACAGACTGGTGCCTACCCTGAAATGATTCCTGGAATACTTTCTTGCTGAGTTTAGATTACCAGCAACTCTGGTGGAAAAACAATAACATTGTTGCATAAAAAGGATATTTTCAATACTATCAGTATCAGTACAAAACAAAAGAAATAAATAGTGATTTAATTCGTTGCAATTAGAAAGAGTGGTCATGAAAAATTGAAAAAGGTAAATTATATGTTAAAATGAATAGCAAATCTAAATACCTTTATGTTCAGAGATCTTTGTTACTCAGATCTGTGGTTACTGCTTTCAGCTTTGCCAGTCTAATTATCCACGTCTTTATTCTCTGGTGCAGCCTAGTACAAGTGAGCTGTTTTAATGAACTTCTGATATTTATGGTGTGGTTGCACAGAGCTAATCCGTAAGTGGCGTATGCGATAAAAGAGGTTTCCGTTCTCTCTTTCCGTCAGCCACTCAGTCCTGAAGACTGCTGGCCCTGCTGCTTCAACTGTTTGTGTGGCCGGTTACCTCCTGGGGAAAAAACATCTGGAGGCTGACTACGTGGTAAGCGTTTAGCAGCCGCAGATCCAGGTAAAACAGTGTGAACACAGTCAAACCGTTCTGAGCAGCCATACGACTCAAAGCAGTATCAAACTCCTTGGCAATACGGAGGTCCCAGATTGTTGCCAGAACAGGCCTCCTGCTTTAAGAGAGTGTAAAAGAATGAGGAAATGATAAGATTTTACAGCAATCCTCCCACCCCATAAAGAAAAAGTGTCTGTTTGAGAAACCTGAAAAAGCAAAGAAACTGTGGTGTAAATTTATTAATATTTCAAGTGGAACTCTATTAATGGAATAAAAACTGGTGACAGATAAATTCAGATATCACAACACTCTTTTTGTTAGCAGAAATTAATCACTAAGTGTACTTCTTATAGCACTTCTATCAGTAAGAATGCAGGTAAAAGTAGAGACAAGTGACAACATTTTTAAAAATGTTGGAATCTTTCTTTCAAAAGTTATCTAGATCCAGATATGGGAAAGCATTTTGATATATCTTCACTGCATATGGCAAAGTCTAGGTGAAAGTGAAATGCTTTCACATTTGAACCCTTAAGTTAGGACTGGAAAATGACTTGTGCTCAAGAATACTGCTGCTTTAGCTTAGTTTTCCCTCACTCTAAACTGAACTCGCAGTTGCATTTAGTAGCAGGGCCACCACAAAACACATGGAAAGGCTAAGATTCTTAGGACTCTTAGGAGTAACTGATGAGCCAGGAGATGCCTAGGTTAGCTGCAATGTCACCAAGTGTCCTACAGCCAGAGATTGTCATATCTGCTGTGCTAATCTAGGGGATATTGTTTAAGAATCTCAGGTATCCGTTTAGTAACACAAACTGGGAATTACTTTGATTTTCCATACTGAAATTATTTTGTGAGCATAATTGGAGTGCCTCACCGAATTATTTTAAGATCCAAGGATGCTAAAGGATGGTTTATATTTTTCTACTCTATGTTATTATGCTTTTCATTTTCTCCATAGACATAAAAAGATAAACTCCAGAAAGAAAAAGGGTATTTGACTTTGGCCTGAGGCTTTCATCCATGCTACAACAGAGATTTTTGTTGCCAAAGCCAAAAGCAAGAATCTCTGAGCTAAAATTGCACTAAATACAATGTGTATTTTGCACACGGTGAATTTTACTTAAAGAATATGCAGTTCCTGAAAGAAAAGTCATAATTACCCATTTTGTTGGGCTAGATGCTCAAACAATAGAACTTAATTTTACTGTCTTCCAAAGGAATCCCAATTTTCACTATCTGCTGCTCTTTCTGTAATTCTATTATTTCTTTCTTTTCTTTTTCTTGGTCATCTTTTCTTTTTTTCAATCGGATATTTAGTCTATCAAAGGATAGAGAGAATGGTGACTGTAATGTGTGGAAATCTGGTGGACAGCATTTTTCAAAACATGCATATCCCATTTTAAAAGCATTTAAATCAGAACTTAAATATGACAAAGCCAAAATGTTTTGAAAATACCTTCCAGATCACATAGGTGCATTTTGAAAATTTATTTACTTTATTCATATCACATGTTATTATACCTGTTCTGTAATAAGCAGTCATTTTTTTTGCTAGCTTTAATATTCAGCATCCCTAAGGCTAGAAGATTATATGCAAACAGTTAATAGCATAATTTTTCTCCATATTTCCAACACATCCTGTCAATAAATCAGGTTTAAATAAATCCCAGCCCTGTAAGATAAGACAATGTTTGTGATGTTTTTAGTTGATTTTTTTGTTATTTATTATAAAATCTGTGTAGCATGCAGCATAAGAAATGAATTTTCATAGATTAAAAAGCAAAGATAAATTTTATCCCCTATAATCCAGGACAAACTCATAGTTCAACAAACTTTAATATCGAGCTGATAAAGATAAGAATTCAAACATGATGCTATACATTTTTCACACAATGTTCAGGTGATGCACATCCCTGCATGACTTCAGTCTTATCTAACGTGGATCCCATGTGAATGATTCACACATTATTTACAAGGTTTTCCCTTTCCTCTCTACCTTATCTACTTCTTTACAGTAGCACCCTTAAAAACATGCCACTCTAAGTCCCTGTAATAAAACTTAATAGCATCCTGTGGGACATATGTTTTATCAGCAACCCTTTAACTAACACACAGAGAATGAAATCCTCCACTGAATCTCTGTTACAACAGTGATTTTTTTTCCATGTACTCATACAGGAGTAGAAATATTTCTGGTCAGTAGACTTTTTGCCATCTAGCAGATGTACTCATACAGTTACTTGTATATTTTTGGTGCTCATGCTGAGGCCAGTGCCAGCTACCTAGTTTAATCCCTGACCTTGTAGCCACAGCTTCAAGCTGTAACCTTGGGTTGCTCTTCTGAAGTCTCCAAAGCAGAACTTTGATTTTATAGTTTGTGTTCAACTATGTGGGAGCTGGAACTCCTAAGTTACAAATGTGTCTTCATCTTTGCTTTTGTTTATGGCCTTAGGCAAAGTGCTTAACTGTCCTGTCTTAGTCAGACAGCTCACTCTGTGTGTGATATTTTTTAACAGTTATCTGATTTTTTGCAGAAAGAGATATGTTATATTGTATCAATTGATTCCACTAACTGAGCTGCTGGGAGGGTACCAGTCCAGGTGTTGAGTCCTGACATCTTTGCCCATTACTGTTAGATTCAAATAGTCTGCACTGTATAGCCACTGTTATAGCTCTGTTTGCATAGTGGTCAGATATAATAGTATATGATAAATACACTTTGGGGGTGAGCAGCTGAAATATTTGCCCTGCACTGTTCATTAACTCTTCTAAAGCACAGGTCCTGATATTTTGAAATAGATGTCTGAAAATGGATGTGTGACACCTCCATTGACTCTGCAAGGAGTCCAGGGTGATTAGTTTAAACGTTATAGCTTCTTAAACACAGCAGAAGTGAATTTCACTATCTGGAGCTATCTATACATGGGTAGTTTTGTCGCCTCTAGTGTCACCCAAGCATGTGAAATTATTCCTTGCTTATATATTTCTGTCTACATCTTTTAGCTTAATGGCTTTTAGCATAGCCATTTTACTTGGTAACAGTGTATTTTTACATGCCCCTTGTTATAGTTCTTCTAATTAACAGGGTAGTGAATTCCCAGCCTGCTTTCCTTAAGAGTTGCAGTCAAAATGAATATTTTGAAAATAAAGATCAGCACTTTTAAAAAAGTTTCAAAAAGTGAGGTATTTCTAAGGATTGGGGTAAACAGTATACTAGCTTCCCAAACAAAGGACAGGCAGGTATATATAATTACAAAAATTAAAAATTGCTTGTTGGACTAAATATAATAACAATAGCAAAATCTAGAGACAGAAGATGAAATCAGAAATCTACCAGTTGTTATGATGTAGTTAGTTGATATACAGGCACTCACATTGTCCATCAATAGTCAGCTATGCCATTTTGCCCCAAATTATCAAAAAGCCTACTTTGGATATTGCTAGTGCTTCTACTCCTACTGCTTTGTAAGTTTCTTTACGTCCTGTATGCAGGAGATAAAACCAAGATGAGAATATGACATTGATATTCACATGTCATTGGCTGTAGAGACTGGGTACATTTATTCCACACTTTGAGAACATCCAGTATTATGAAAGTTTCACACTGAATTCAGGTTTGTCTGTACCTAGATGTTTCAAAATATTCACTGAGGCCTGACTTTGATAGGAGGTTGAAAAAAAACAAGCAAAATTATATCCGAGGGATACCAGTTTATATTTTGTACTAGAATCACAGGAACTGGTATATTGAGTCAGAGCAGTGGTTCCTATAATCCAGAAACTAGCTTTGTGAGCAACAGCAGCTTCTTCAATGAAAGTTTCAAGAAACGCTTCAGTAAGCCTTGATTGAATTATTTGCCTGATGAATGGTTTTCTCCCCCTCCTCTTTAAATCTCTGTTTATGCTTGAAGCAGAAAATATTGCAATGCTTTCCAAAAGAGTTACTCTATTTTTGTTTTAACACTTACCACTATAGCTCTATAAGTTTTGCTGTCCACACACATCTAAAACCTCTTAGGGATTCACTACTGGCAGTTAGTTCTGTATATAAGGTTTCTTTTTCCCTCTAGTAAATATACTATTTATTTTGATCCGTTATGACTTTTCAATCTTTCAGTCTCATTAATCAACATTTGCTCTTGCTTTCTGAAGAATGATGGATAAAGTTTTGCAAAATAGCTTTTAGTATACCAGAAAACAACACAAAGATGTCATTTGTACTTTTGCTTCCTATTTACACTTAACACATCCCATTTACACTGACAATATAGTCTCTGCTTTAATCAGATGAGGGAGCACTGAGAAATTGCATCAGTTTGTAAGAGATTTGCACTAAGTTCATGGAAAAATAACAGTAATGAATTTGAAGAAAAATATGAGTCATGCTTTATCAAATTCTAGAGGTCCAAGGTAAGAAATGGGCAGAAATTGTAAGCAAAAAAAGCTGACTTAACACAGGGCATGATAAAAATAAATGCATGTGGTGAACCCTGTCATTTCTGCTTTAAAAGTCAGCTTCTGTCCTTCTCTTTTGAAGGAGCTGGAGCTTGGAAGAAGGGCATATAAAGAGGGCATAGGAAATAGTGAAATAAATGGCGAGTACAGTCTGAATTTTGTAGGAACTCTGAAGTTTCCAGCCCTCCACAAACCAGGCAGACATGAAATGCCAAACGTCACAAGAAGCTGTTGTGTCCTTCTCAACTGGAATTGTCTCCCCTGGGGCAGATATGTTTATAGCCCTTTGCTCATGCTGCCACGCTCAGAATCAGCAGTCCCCTTGCTGAGCTTTAGCATAATTTTGTTTAAGCTCAGTGAGAGGTAGGATGCTTTAGAATGGGCTTGGCACTAACCTGACTATATTACTTTTGTGCCCTGGGCATAAGCAAACTGCCCTTGTAAAATGTATTATTTCAAAGTATTCAACCTTCCTAAAGATGTTTCAAGTTAACCTAATAGGAAATTGGTTTTTCTTCAGGATTTTGTTGCAGTGGGCTGTGGGAAATATCCCCAGGGGCATATTCTGTCAGTGCATGGAGTCTGAAAACTTGTGCTAAAAATGCTGTACTCCATTGACGTGGGCAATCTTTAAAGGAGTTCATTGCAAAAGAGAGGACAGTGACTTGAACTGTGCTTTCTATAAGCCCTTGCACTAATAGAAAACCATGTAACTCACTAAATAGAAATTAAACATTTGGGATTAGTGAAAAGTTGTATAGCAGACTACTAAGTATAAGCCTAGACAGTCAGAAATGAAATAACTTCATTTAGATTTTAACAGGAGGAACTTTTTTTTTCTGCTTTCAGAAATGTTGATATTTCAGAATTGGTAAGTTTCAGCAATAAAAAAGTATTCTTAGAGAAAATTCTTCACGAAGATACTCTAGTTGTATTTAGTTCTATAAGACCCGTATATTTTCATTTGCTTTAGGCTCTACTAAAATATTTCAACTTTCATATGACTTTTTTTTTCTTGGAGTATTCTTTTGAGGAAAGGAATTTAATTTTTTTTTCAGACAGAATCAAAGCTGGGGACTATGAAAGCAGTGATGATTTGATAGTGAATGTATTTTTTTCTGTGATTCTAAGGCTATACATCCAAACTGCAGGATCCCGACAGCACAGCTGTGTACTGTAGTCAGAGTAAAACCGAGGAGTGGAATCATTATTAGAGCAGAAATCTCTAGTTCCTAGTATAGCTGCACTTCGACCAGTAGCACAACACATGGTATGGCTTTATTCTACCTATATAAGGATAGATTTGGTTGATGCAGATACATTCACACAGAGTCATTTTGTCAGAGAAGTACTGAATTAAAGCACTGCTATTGTAGATGTAAGCTTAGATTCTATGAACTGCATTAAAATGAAAAAAATCTTGGTGCGAAAGGACTCTACTGCTAAATCATTATCAAGTGTTTATGAAGTGTAGTCAGGGAGCCTGAGGGAATAGGGCTAATCTATAAAGAGAAGAGATCTCTAAAAGACTGGCATCTAGAGAAGCAGGGAAAGGCATTGCCTCCTGAGACAAGCACAGCCCGTATGTCTTACAGGGATGGAGCAACCAAGGTGAGTAAAGCTTGATAGATTGCTCTTTGGTAGATGCTTTTGGATCTCACTGTGATTTTAGTACCTGATCTTCCTAAAAAGGAGCCAACTACTTGCAGCAAGCCTATGTGAAAGCCTAAGGTTGCTTTGGAAAGCTTCCCAGGTCATAGCATTTTCCCACTGTGAGAGGTTATCCCAATCCAGAAGGACCAGCACACACAATTCTGTGAAGCCCCCTGCCATGAGTTATCTTTGCCTTGACAATGTCAGGTCAGGATGGCCCCCGAGGCTGGGGTGCAGCCAAGCTCTTGTGCACACAGTTGTAAGACAAGTTGCGTGGACTTAAAGCAAGTAACTCTGGGACTCCAAATAGTACAAGCTAGAGACAAGAAATATTTATTTCCCCACTACATCCCATGCCTTGTCATGTACATCATGCATTTAGGCAAGTGTACCTGATGGCTATTTTTTTTTGAGAGAGAGGTTGTTCTCAGAACTATGGGAGCTGTAATGGCAGATCCTCTGGGATGGGCACTTGTAATGGCACATCCTCCTGTCCTCACCTTTGGAACTGGTGCCTCATGTGCTACTGAGCTGGTTGGCTATGCATGCACAAGTGCTTTAAAACTATTTCTGACACTCATATGTATGCTATACCCGAACACTCTGGAATCCAGAGTGAAATCAAATGAAACTCCTATTTCAAAGTGGCCTGGAAGCCACACATCTTTCACAAGGCTTGTTGAGACACAAAAACATAGGAGTTATTGCTTCCATGTATGGCTCTCATACCTGTGAAACGGTTGGATCTTCTGGCATACTGATTCTCCATTTCTGAACAGGCAGACTGGGCGACAGGAGGCACAGGGAACCCTCCAATGCAGAGAAGCATCGATAGCAGCCAGGCAGTCATTAGGTCTTTGCTTCAGACATCTCCAAAGAGCTGGCAAAGCGATGTCCTTCTCTGAAGGGCTTTGGTGAATGTTGCTGTGACCACAAGACTGCATGAAGAATATATTCTTTCATGCACAAATGAAAAAAGTACATCTTCATTTCTATCTTTAATATACCTTCATTTCTGTCTTTCCTGATTTCTGCTCACTGGCTGGCAGTCAACTGCTCACTGGCTGAGCAAAAGATACACATAGCAATGTCCTTGTTTTTATTCCCTGGGACTGATTAGGAGAAAAAAATACTTATTTGCTTTATAATGGTCATTGTTTTACAGAGAAGCCATATAAACACCTGTGTGGAATGTCATGAGTGAAGGAGAATTAAGCATATTAATCTGCTCTCCATTCCAACTATTAATATGCTATATATCCTGTCTTCACTTCACTTTCGTATTCATTACTTCTTTAATGAAAAAAAAAAGATATTTTAATGGTCAAAAAAATCTAAATGATTAATAGCACATCATTTAATGACATTTTTAAAGTATTTCAGGCTGGAAATGTGACACTACAATCATTAAAAATCAGATTCAATTTCCAAAGGTCCTAATCTTAAACTTTATACTGCTGGCAGAAACATAAAATGATATCCCGTAAGCTCAGATGCCTCTATATGATGGAAAAGCTCAGGAGTTCTGTGAGCACTGCCAGAAAATAATGTGTTCTCGGAAATTCTGGAAGTTGAGCAGGGAGATAACTGATGAGGCTGTGACAGGGCAAATGAACAAATTGTTCAGCATAGAAGAATTCTCAGTCCGGAGAGATCTTATTCTCTGAGACAAGGACTGGGGTCCAAGAGTAGCATAATGGCTCCAAATGGATAAAAACAACAGTAAATCCCATTCGCATGCATTATGCATGAGCTCTCTCTATTGGAGTTTACATCACCATCTGGTGTTTAATTATTCCCGCTTTACACCACATGGTGGTGCGAATCTAATGAAATGAATATGTGCGTTATAACAATTTGGGGCATAAATTCTGGTTTCCTAATTATTAAGTGTGAGGCATCCTTTCCTTTTTTTTTTTTTCTCCTTTTTTTTTAAGCTGAGAGAGTTGGAATGTATTTACAAAATAACTATTTCTATAGACTCTCTCTGGCAAATACAATAACAGTTAATTGTTACATTCTCTAAAGATTCATTATTCCTATATGACTGGTTGATTTTCTCTAACATCTGTACAACATAAATTAATTACACAGTAGTGTCAGAATTCCCATTCCAACACGGTGTCAGTATTGTTAGAAAGAATCTCTTCTTTTTTAAATATATATATTTACTCTGATATTGAACAGTTTGCCAACTTTTTATCACTTTTGCACATCGAGGGGCTGTCACTATATGCACAAAGTTTTGCTATGTATCCAAGTTATTATTTCACATTATCACCTGTAGGCCATTAGATTCCAATCTGTCATCGGTGTATCTGAAACTAATATCCCATATTATGAAATTAGTTAGGATGATAGTTTCTACCTGGCACTAAGCCCTATTTGCAGGAGACTCCTCAGCTAGTGCAGCATTCCCAATGCTCATAGAAGGAATACTGAAAGCAGATTGTGTCCCCATTTAACAAATTATATATTGTCCACATTTTTTTTTCTGCAGGCAAAAGCTTTTATAATTCAAGTTATGATAGAATGTATAGAGAGACAGCAGGATTTTCTGTACTAATTACAAAGAAAACTTGGAAGGCTTTAGCCGTATCTCCACTTGTGCTGCTTTTCTATGAGGAGATGGTGATTACCTGGTAAAATAATGCTGTTAAATGATACCCAGATGACCCTGGCATCCAGCAGTGTAATCCTTCATTACAGCTTGCAGATTTTAGCTTACTCTTCTAGGTTTGCTTTGAAGTATTTGCGGACTCTGGGGCTTGCAAGCTTGTGAACAAATTCACAAGTTTGCTTATGATGTTCAGAATTAAAGAGACCTGAAAGATGCTTATATTTGAAGAGATGTTTGAGAGAGCAGGACCAAACAAGATAGCAAGAGATTCTGAGATCTAAGAAAAAAAGTATTATGAAGTGTTCCTTCCTGCAATACCCTTTGGAAATTTCCCCATCAGTTTTACCTATGCTTTTCCTTCAGCTGTATCTTTCAATAATCTTAAGAAATTTTTAAAAAATAAAAAGAAAAGAAAAAGAAGTAGCATTTACTCTTCAGGTAGTTTCAGTGAAGACTGAACGCTCGAGTTTTTATTCCCCTGACAATCTAAAGCTTTCTTCTTTCCTTCTACAAAAACTTACCAGAACTTGATGGTGAACTAATGAACTGCTCTTCCAACAGTACTCGGCTAATCAATATCTAGGCCCAAATAAGGATGCTGAGAAGACGAAATGAGTGCCCTTATGGATTACTGTGTAAGAGAAATGTCGGTAGATGCATCCTCTGTGTCACATGTCCTCTTCTGAGGGATAAAAAAATGGAAAATATTCACAATATCTCTTGTTTGGGTCACTACCTACTGTTACACCAGGATCCTTGGTAACTAATATAAAATGGCATAATCCTCATTCCTGGTTATGTGAGGTTATGTGTCTATCAAACAAATATTCTTGTATTAGAGACAGTCTTTGAGCTAGCAGTGGAACATGAACAGAATAGTTATCTTTGAAAATGTATGCAAAATGTCTACTTTAGTAGTTACATTTATGTTCAATAACATATTACTTGACAATCAATCAATGCTTGCCTTAGCATGAAGAAAATATCTAGTTTCAGCAGAATATTTTTCATGTTCTGGAAGAAGACAAAAGCCTTGTTAAACTTTGCATTCGTTGTTATGTGCATTTTAATTAAGAGTTTTTTGAAATTAGTATGTGGGTTTGAGTGGCATGGAGGAATATATAGTGCATAGCAGAAGTTGCAAAAAGATTACATATTGTAAAAGCAAAAAGGTGTTTTGAAATAAATATACTTACCTACATCATGAGGCAAATTCTTTCTCTAAATCAACTTTCTAGTCAATATAAATACAACTGAGGGCAAGTTTCTAAACACAAAGTAACTTTACTAAGTCTGAATACTAACAAATATTCTTATTTATAATATTTAACTGTATAAGTATTCTATAATTTTTTCTTTGTTTTGTTGATTTGAGAAATACTATGCATCATTATATTTGCCTTTAAATTTTAGAAAAGGCAAATATATTCAAACTCATATTGATTACCTAAGGCAAGATTACTAAGGTAAGATGTTAATATGAGTAAATTCTAACCCATAGATGCACATTTTTGTATGTGGAACTGTGGTAGAAAGTATTTCTACAGAACAGTGATTGTCCTGAAAATTGGTCTCACCAATTTACAGCAAAACTGAAAAACAAATAACCTAAGCTAACAACTTCCAGGAGTTGCTTTTAATGCAGTTGGTACTTATGTTTTCCAAATTCTACTCAAGAGGGAGGAAAACCATTCCATATTTTTTGTATTCTGGAGTAAGTGGATATGTCATGAGATTCTGTGGGCTTGCAGAGAACCTCAGGAAGTGCAGATCACGCTTCTAGTACTAACAGATATTAGGCAAAGGACAGTGTGGGGTTAAACTTTGCATTATCTATCTCATCAGCATTCAGCACCACTACTATGCCATGAAGGAGAAAAAATAACAGAGAAACATGAGAAGAGGAATAGATAAAAGGCAAGCACTGAGAGGGAAAACATGTTGTTTCTTAATTGAGCTGGAAAGAAAGAAGAGGAGGAGGGGAAGACATTGCTTGCAGCTCTCTTTTGATGAGAAACCTTTTTGTGCCCATGAGTATGTAGGTTAAAAATGCAGTGCTGCCTCTAACAGACATTCACTTTGCAATTCTTATGTGGTGAATCAATGACGAAAATTCAAGAAAAAATAAGAAAGATGGGAGTAAAAAAAGATAATATAATTCAACAGTAGGAATGTTTCTAAGATGTTCAGGGTCAGCTCTTCCTCAGAATTAAGTCATCATCATAACTCCTTCGAAGTCACTGATGCTATGTAAGTTTACATCAGCTAAGGTTTTTCATTCCCTTCTTGCTCCCAAGACTCGCCTCTTCCCCGCCATATCTCAAAGAGGCCCTGACTGTGTTTGTAGTGCTATTATCACTATTCTATACAATATATAAAATGACAGTTGAGGAGTGGCAATACACTATCTTGAATGTGAATGAAATAATCTGATTTTCGTGTGTTATTGGTGCTTCTGGATTTAATTTACTTGTTGTTGTTTGTTTAGTTTAAGATGCCTGCACTTCTTCCCATTATCTGTGGTCAGCTAGAATTAACCTCACAAAAGTGAATTCAGAAATAAAATTTTCAGTATATTCTATTTTCAGGTCTGTAGCAAAAATGAAGAAACAAGCACTGTAGTGACAAGAACAGCCACTATCCTGGCACTTTGGCACTTCTGCTCACAGGTGGTAGAAGAAAGCACCGAAGCTAAAAGAAAAGGCAAGATAAAGAAAATGCTAGCACATATGTAAACCGAATCTCCTTGAACTTAGGGGAAAAGCGTGGCTGCGTTTGGGGCAGAGGTTTGACTCCGTTCTAATTTTAGCTCGCCTTAATGCAGCGCTTTCTAATTATACCAGAAGCCTTCCCCCTCGGATGGAGCTGCCCGTCAGCGCTCTCCGCGGGGCCGACGGCCATCTGGAGCCGCCGCAGCCGGCCGCGCCGTGGCACGCGCACAGCTGCACGCGGCCAGCGCACCGGTACAGCTGCCGGCCGCGACGGGCCGCGAGCGCGCAGCACCGCTGGGCGCTGCGAGATCGGCAGGAAAAAATGCAAAAATAAAGAAGCGCTATTGATGAATATATATGTTTGTTTATTTTTGTCAGATCAGTGTTACACATCAGCATGAGGAACGATGTCTGGTTTCATGTTACATGGAGGCTGCAAGCATGACCTATGAACATGGCGCTTGAATGAATGGTAGCTCAAAATATTGTGGAAATGGCAATGAAGATGAAGTCCCTTGGGCTTCCACATGAAATAAATGAGCTCACTTGAGGTAGAATTGTAACACTTTCTTTTTTTTTTTTTTTTTTTTTTTACCAGATTTGCTCTGCATTTATTCCCATAACTACTGCTACCTGATTCGGCATGGTTTGGTTGAGCTTTCACGGTTACAGTCCCTCACCACATACTCCCATGACTACAGAGGGTGCAAAGTCACCTCACTGATGGGATCCGGGCTTCTTGTGTTGATGAAAAAGCTCTCAAAATCCAAGCTTATTTTTGTCATAGCTGAATCTGGAAAAAAAAAATTGCTTTCATCAGCTGAATCCTACATGCAGCTGCATCCAGATTTCAGAGATATAAGCATACACACAAATAACAGAGCTCTGATTCAGTGAACACAAAGAAAATGTACATTGAAAAAGCTGTTGTAACTATCAGAGAGTGTTTTTCTACGTTATACATAAAATATTTAAAAGAGTGCAGGTATAGAATTAGGATTTTATTTAAAGATATCTAAAATATTTATATTTAAAGATATTTAATAACCCTTATTAAAATAAAGGATATGCATATATTTTACACAAGCTCAAAATGGTGTCTGTTGTTAATGGACTGAGTCCTATCCAAAATTTAGGATTTTTGTTTAATATTTCATTATAATTGTAGAAGATATTTTTTTCCATAAATATTTTTGGATCTTGGTAAATATATATCAACTATCATGTTTACATGGATGAAAAATCTAAAAGTGAAAAATTTTGAGGCAGAATGCATTTTAAAAACATGACGTTATGTAAAATATAATTTTGGATATGCAAATACGCAAATTATATTTGCAAATTTTATCAGTTATAACTCTATACATACTGAGAGAAAGCAATATTAATTTCTTTACACTCAAATAATCTTTTGCATTATACACACTATTGGCTTGTATATTTTAGCAAAAGCAGAGCTGAATAGTTACCATGATTCCAAAGAAAGGATTTCAATTTCACCATCTCAGCTACTTAAAATACATGAATATATATATTTGCAAGAAATTAGGTAAAGTATGTATATATTAGGAAAACAAAACAAAACAAAATTATCTTCATAGAACAGATAAGCCAAGAGAATGATTTAGCATGATGGCCAGTGTTTCAGAAGCTTACACTAATGTAATTTTCTGGGATGGAGTAGACTCCAAAGGCTGTGAAGGAAGTAAAAATATGTTATACAGCCTGGATTTTTGACCATAATTCTTTAAAAAAAATCAGAAAATATTAATCCCATTAATCTTGACAAATACTGAGTGTCACAGAAAGACAAGTATAGGATTCATCACATCTTAATTGTATAAAAATTAGGCTTCTGCTTGGATTTCTCCTGCAATTCTATGGAGCAATAGGAAGGAGAAAAAAAAATGCCCTCTGATCATGTCTTCTTCTCTCTTCATTGATTACAAAAAAGCTCAAACAACTTGCTTAGACTAAACTGGCTTTTACACAGCCAGTTCTAGCCTCCACTAAAAGGCATGAATCCCATCTATGGGGTGAGACTTCCAAAAGTGCTTACAAGACTTACAAATTCACTTTTCATAGGACTCCCAGAATGTAGTGTTTCTAAATTGCTTATATTTGTGATTTATTTACCAAATTTGGACAGACACATTAGCAAAATCCAAGTAAGCTAATTCACTCCTTTGGCCTCAGTCTATTCTTTAAGCATACCTTACAATTTTTTTTTGTTTCTGTAACAATGTAAAGGATAGTGATACTGAGTTCAGAAGAAAAAAAAAAATCATAAATGTGACAAAACCTTCAATAAAACTGGGTATGATTCACAGAAGAAAATAGCCTATTATGTACTTGCATTGCCACACAAACACATTTCCTGTCTGGCTGTAGTGACCAGTGATTATCTTAAGTCTGAGGCATGCAAGTAGTTCTTGTATTTATACTAAGTAAAGGAAATTGCAAATTGTATTTGGAATCATACCTGTTATCTTCATTTGATTGCTGAATATAATTTGTCTACAAAATATGATTTAACACTGTCTTCCACTGATTATATTCCTAAGGGGAGGAGAAACTTTCAAGATGAAGTTGTGATGTGTGATAGAAAGTTTTAAGTCTTCATGGACAAAACACACCTTTGTTCATGGCACTGCTGGGTTTCATATCCCTCTCAAATAACCATTAATTAATAAGGTTAAAGCCCCTAAATTCGCATTAGTCAAATCTTATAGGCATTTACTCCTGGCATGTGCAACTGTCTAATCCTTCTATCATTAGACAGTGAGGTGTCAAGATCCAGCCTAAATCCCATCTTGTTTAGTAAATGGGATTTACAGAACTATTTTACCTGGGTGGATTTATGGTGTAGTTAGTCTCTCAAGAAAGGCACAACTGTCATATTTGACCAATTTGATGGTGAGTGAGATGTAAGGAGTCTTAATTTGCATTATTTTCCTGGTTGAGGCTTAATTTGGATTACTCTCCTGGTAAAGTGTTCCAGTTTGGAGTGTCTCAGCCCCTTCTGTGTCATTGCCTGTCTCACTTTTCAGGAATAATTTAATATGGATAGGGCTGGAAGGAGTACAGAGTGACTCTATGATCTGTTGGTTAGCACATTCACCTGGAATATGGGTTCCTTCCCTTCTCAAGTAAACATTTAAATAATCTAAGAACCATGGAATATTTTTAATATGTGGAAATGGAAAGATTCCCTTTACTTTAAGCAGAAAGTTTTGATTTACTTGGTAGATGGTGGTCTATATCTCTCTGAGCAGCAGGTATGTGAGCTGGAAGAGCCAGAAGAGCAAACCTATATACAAATGTGTGTGTATACATATATATATATATATATGTGTGTGTGTATATATATATAAACAAAAATCATATAACCCTACGTTTGTTTTTATTTATGTATTTATTTTAGCCTATGTGCTCAATCCAAATTCCATGGATTGCTAGTTTGGCACTTCCTTGCAGATCTTAAAATCTAATTTCCTCGAACTGAACAGCCATCTATTGTACTCCTGTCTTTGGAGGAATGTACATTTTCTTGCAAAATCTACAGATTCATGGAAGTTTAAATACATAGAACTGCAGACCCACTCTTTCTTTCCCAAAGTCAGACATCCCCATGATTTCCTTCTGAATCTGGCACTTGTTGAACTCTTTACTGATGTTTCTCAACTGAATAAAACTCAATAAATCTACAGAAAATTGAACAAAACAACAACAACAATAAAAAAGAGTGACAAAGCAGTGTACAGAGGGACCTTAGCAAATGATCCCTAGCAATACTGGTGCTGCAGCAACTCAAGAACAAAAATTTGCATCAAACAGTAGAGGAAAAGGCAAGATCAGAATGCTCAGCAGTGAGGACAGCTTAGGCTGCCAGAGAGATGTGGTCACAGCATTTTGGCGTTGCATCTTCTTTGGGTAGAATGTAGAATGTTTATGCCTACACAAATTTGGGGTCACAAAACTTGTTATACAGGAATACATCTGAAAGCCAAGCATTCAGGTGTCCCCTGTGGGTCTCTTCCCATTTTGCTTTTCTAAAACAGAATCCAAACTAGAATCAGGAAATACACTATATTCCTAAGAGACTATTTACAAAGTTCTTGCTTATTACTCCATTTAAGTTTCTTCATAGCTTAAGTATAAACAGAAGCATTTGACTCTTTATATTTTAACTTTGCAATGTTACCTCTCTATCATAACTGTTTTTGCTTTCTTTATTTCCAGACTGAGACTCTGACCTTGCAAACATTTAATTTTGAGCATGTGAGTAGTTTCATGGAGTTCAAGAAGGGCAGCAGAAATGACGGGAGACATCTGACCCCAATTTAAACCTTAATCCTGTGAAGATTTTTGAATATGAAATCAATATGACTATTCACACGGTTAAAGATAGGAATGTGAACTCTTTATAGGGTTGGGGCATAACTAGAATAGACCTTCTAACTTCATCTGGCACAGGAATGTCATGTTTCTGACAATTTTGTAGCTCTTCTTATAACCTTGTATATTATTGTTTTGACTTTGGGAAAGATGATTATCACAAAGCTTTCAGCAGGACCAAATGTGTTTGCATGAGCTGGCCATTACCTGCCTATCAATATTTTTGGAGAACAGAATTTCCACAGTTCTGAAAATTATAACTACATGATAATGAAATAATGCATTCAGTTGCAGCGTTGAACCTTCATAGAATGTAAGCCTCTAATAAAGAATAGTCCCCTGCTGGCTTGTGTTATGAAATGTTATCTCCATATATGTCATTAATTTTCTGTTCAGAATATTAGGCTTCATTAATCCATCCCTAGTTGCCTTGTATTTAAAAATAGAATTTAATAAAGTGGATTGCTCTGAATTATGTAGTAAATAAATAATGTAGTTTATTTGGCTCTTAAATTTAAATAGAAAAAATGTATTATTATACACAAAAGCACAGGAACACAAACTTATATTTATCTTAAAAAAAGGAGAAAATGAAGCTAAAAGAAAGCCAGTTCTTTCTACAGTTAATAATGGTTAGAAACAGCTACTTTACCAATATGCAAAAAGTGGACACCATGTCAACTTACCACTTCTTAAATCTATTCTTGAGATGTGTCTTTGCAGTTCCTTTGAAAATGTAAGTCTAGATATTTTGGGCGACATACACTTTAACTAAACCCAAACAAAGCCCCTCAAAGAAATCCTGCATACGCATACTAAAAAAAAAAAAAAAAAAAAAAAAAAAAACCTATTTAAATTACATTGTTTTCATTCTTGGCCTAAAACCCCTAGGTGCTTAAATTTAATTGCTCAGGTATGGAAATTTCTTTCACATTTGAGAAGTGTGAATAGACACCTGGATCTTATCTAAGGATTTAAAGGAGATTAACAAATATGAACTATTAGATGCTATAATTATTTTATATTATTTTTTCTATGGGATGCTGTGATAAACACACAGAGAGCAGGAGTTTCTTGACCAAAAATTCTTGCCACTTTTTTTTTCTGTGTTGACCTCCTTTACCATGATCTGAAGTAGTTAAGAGTCATAAGACAAAAGGAAAGAAAATCAAACACAGTGTAATTTTTTTCTGCTTAGAAAGGAAGTGTTTAGGATAGAGTAATGAGAATGAAATTACTATCCCTACTTTGAGTCTGGAATCTAATTTTGCTTCATCCCTGCAAACTGCCCTAGTGGCTGATTTTCTACACAAAGAATGGTCACTAGTTCAACAAGAGCAGATGTAAGCAGTGTGGAGCCCAAATGATGAAGACACCTTCTTCCTTCCTCCATTATCAGAAGAAGAGGTAAAAACAGGTGAATCCAAACATCAGGATAACATTTAGCAGGGACTTTCTCTGTCATTAAATAAAGTACCCTTGTTCCTGAAGCAGCATGCTAAGTTAAGCATTCTGTACATCCCTCTGTAAACCACCAAAGAAATTTTCTCTCACTGCTGAGGGTGCAGGAAATTTGGTTTTCTGTGTATTTATCTGGGTCCCTCTCAGGCCTCTATGTTTTTGCAAGGCCATTAGTTAAACATCTATATCAGGCATCTGAAGGCCACTAATGAAAGGTATTGAAAGGTATTTGCCTTTTGCATTGCTTTCTTTACCTTTTTTACTTTGCCTTACTTAATCTTATTCTGTAGTAATAACATTAAGATCCTACTTTTATATATAATATATATTTTTCCTTAAAATACTCTACCTAGTTCAGCTTATACAATCTAATTACTTGTAGATATTCTGATACCCTGACATTTTGCCAGATCATAAACTCATAAATTCTAAACCCAGATTTCTAATAATGAATGCACTCTTTTATCAGCTTTGTGAGTCATGACCCATGTCATAGGTTTAACTATGTCCTAATTTGGGAGTGCTGTGATAAATTACATTAATGCAGTGTTTTAGTCTCTCCTGCATTGTGCCATTTCTTCATGAATTATTTCTGTCATTCTCAAGTTCTGAGTCATTTCAATCCGTAACTGCCAGAGAATTGTTTCCTTCTTTCTCCGAAATTCTGTTTCGGAATAAATTCTGGCTTTAGATGTAAGGCAGGCTGAATGTTCAATATCTTGCAGCCCTGCAGGGATAGCAACAGAAGCTTTATCCCATTAGAAACAGATGGTTCCTATCTTCCCAATGGGACATACACAGTTCTAACTAGTGTCCCTGGAAAGTCCTGAAATAGTGTATTGTGACAGATTCTTCACACCTGCAATCTCGCCAGTAACTAACTTACCCTATAAACCTCCCTTTTTGGAAGGTGAATGAGAAATACAGTGGCAGAACAATACCAATTCCAGATGGGAAAAAAGAGTATTTAAGAAAAATGATGAAAAATAGAAGTTGCAAATGTATTAAGACAAGCATTTCCAAATTCACTACCAAATTGATGTGATAAATGTAATTCAACCAGAATTTGTATAGCATATATACTGCTGTTGTTGACTAAGGAATTCCTCTAGCAGAATGACATGGGATTGAAGTCTGTAATTTTGATTTTACCTTAGCCAGTGATAAATCAGTCTTACTGGTAAGTCAGCACATCCTCTGAAATACAGACCTGCAAGAATATTCATTTTTTAGGTAATAATAATAATGCAAGTATCTGCATCATGTAATTCTTTTGATAAATTAAGCAAGTTCCACTTTAAAAATAATTCAGATTTCTTTCTTTTCCCTTCCACCCACTCTTCCTGTGGATACGGCGTTCTTCTTATTACCAGAAATACACTCTTCTCTCTTGCCTACATTTACAAAAATTTCTTTAAAATTTCTTTAAAGAGTCTTTCTTTTCTTTAGTTTTTTTTCTCTCTCTCTCTTTTTTTTTTGTATGTGTGTTCCTTTGAATCCTATGGGAGTATTATCCTTTAGCTTAAAACTTTTACATTTCTTTTACTAATTACGTTCATTTCTTAGACATAATTTCAGTCCTTCTTGGTCTTCCTTTCCCTGACTTATCTGCCCAAGAACATTTAGATTCTTCTTGTAAGATGGTTCTCTCCTGATCTTAAGTGACTTTCTATTCCATTTTCAATGCATTTCTTTTTTTTTTTGGTTGTAGGTGATCAGAATTATATACTGTATTTTAGATAACATCTTATCTTGGCCTTGTACAACATCATTGATATCATTGATACTGACCTATCTTTTCTGAAAATCCTTCAAATGATGCTTTGTAGGATTACATTTGTATTTTTTCATGATCATAGGACTTTAAGGGCTCATTGTTATCTGTGATCAACTAGAAGAGATTCTCTTCCTCAGTCATTTCCAAGTGAAATGAATTCCTGATTTAGACAAAATTGTTTTTATTAATTCCTGAGAATATAAAGCTATTATTTTATACAACATGAATTTCATTTATTCATTTATTCATTTATTTCTCTGGTGGTCAGGGTCATCTGGTTCTTTCTGTGCAATATCCTAATTTTCTTAACCAATGACATATTTCATTTAACTCACAATCATATCTTTTCAAGGTAATTAAGATATTAATAACCAATATTAAAGAAAATATTAATGGAACCAGTCCAGAGAGCAATCACTGAAGAACTTCAGTGACAGTCTAGCTCAGTCCTCCAAGATCTGTACTTCCTATTGTTGCCTCTCCTTTAGTCACTTCATTACCCACCTTATAACGTCCAGAATAATCTTTGCTTTTCTTCTTGTTTTTTTTTTTCCTCTTCTTAACTAGCAATTCCTGTGTAGCATCAGGTTAAATGTGTAGAAAATCAGTTATTTTTCAAAGAATTGTATCACTTTAGACTGGAAATAGCTGGTTCTTTCTTTCAATAAGTGTTTTTAAGAGTCTTTCCTATTATTATTTATCAGACTAATGAACAGTCACTCTCTGCTCTGTTTTAATTTCTGTCAATTTTTTACTTTATTGCTGTATAACCTTCTTTCTGTTTCTTTCCACCTGTTTCAATCCATATAATACTTTGAGTTACATTTTATTCAGTTAGATCCAGTTGGAGCCATTCACTAGAAGATTCCAAGAGTCCTCCGGACACTGCTTAATCATAGGTAGTTGAGATAATTTTGACCCATTGGTTTCAGTAACATCCAAATCTTTCCATTCAAGTTCTTGAATACATTAAACTGTTGCTCTCACTGTTTACTACCTGCAGTTTGTCAGCATTTAAAATTTTTAAAAGTGAGAACTTTAGAAATAAACAATCTATTCATTTATCTTAATTTTTAATTTAAGTGGAGCAACAGATAGTCATTTGCTCTTTTTTTTTCCCCATGAGCAAGTAGTCTGTATTGTAAGCACCTACCTAAAGGTAATCCAAGGCATTAGCACCTCTTGTTGATTTGCTGACAGGTTGAAGAAATCAAAACTGTTGTTTTGAGAAAGAAGGGAGGAAAAGGAGTCATATAAATGAAACTGTGAGGAGATGTTTACACGTAAAAGTAATTGGTACTTGTCATGGGCAACAGATTACATCATTGAAAAAATCTTTACTGGGGTTGCAATTTTAGTAAGAACTTCAAACCAAACACTCCTATTAATTCATTTTTCCCAAAGGTATTAATGAGAAAGAATGACAGTATACAATAATTCATAGTGTTTTGAAGAGCACTAAGACGTTTTTCTGGGATTTTCTTCTCTAAATATTGAACAGAACCACCTCTGGTTAGCTTGTGAGGGTATCGCCATCAAGGTGGTCTGGCTGCAAACATTGTGTAGTTGCACTAGTCAAAGGCAGGAGCAGAAAGCTGAGAACCATCTCTTCTCTACTTGAATATTGATTGTACAATATCCGTCTTTGTTCTTTCTGAAGTCAGCTGGTGGTCTATTGCCCATTAGCAAACAGATACCTGAGCATAAGCTAATGTTACATATACTATATAAAGAGTAGCAGCAGAGCAAACAGATTTAAATCATCTCAGTTCCAACAAAAACTCTTTCATCTTGAAACAATTTTAACTCTACCAAGGATAGGCAAACAGAAAGAAAATATTTTCTTTCACCTTCAATTGTCAGTAGTTGTTTTCACTTTCCCTATCCTCAGATATGACAAAGGTTTTCCTATCTTTACTGGTACAAGTGTCTCTCAAGGTGTTAACATGATTATTTTTCTTCAGTTTACATAGTTCTTACTATATTTACATAGAGTAAGTAAGAAAAGTTGTGAAACTTTTCTACATCTGAGCTCCTCCCACAGATACAGAGCTATCAGTGAAGCTACAGCACCAGACTCAAGATCTTTTTCCATAAGTTGTATTTTTAATCATACAAAAACATAAGAATGACTCCATCAGCTGAGTCTAAATTTATTTCTATGTCTATAACACCAGGTTAATTCTCCCTAATATAAATAGTCTCTCTATATATATGTATAATATATATTTATAAGCAAGGGAGGGGGATAGAAGGAGAGAGATTCTTTATATATATGTGATTTGCATAAATACCAAGGAAACAGAAAGACCCAAAGACTATTTTCTTTTTAATAAAGTGTGTGTGTGTTTCTTGCCTTCTGTATGTTTCTTCTCTTCTAAATCTTAATATAAATAAATCTTTTACTGAACTAAGAAAAGGCACAGCTATACTGTGGCTCTCCTGATGGTAAAAGGAGTTTTTAATTTGATTTCCTTTGCAAAAAGTCAACATGGTTGGCAAAAATGTTGATCAAAAGCGATCTTTTTTTAACTTGATTTAGCAGCCATATCTTGGTACTAGATGCTATTGTTGCTTAGACTATAGGATTAAGCTGAACAAAAGGAAGATTTAAGCTTGTTCTTGCGTATGGAAGGTGCAAAGGCCCATTCATTGCCTCCTAATTGGGGTCCTACTGTCTCAGTCATACCAACAGTGAGAATTATGTGAATCCATCTTCTTTCAATGCTTTAGACTAACCTAGATGATTTCTTGTAAAAACTGATTAGGAAGCACTCACAGAAACTTGTCCTTCTGCTGAGCTGTAAGACTGTTCCCTCCAATATAGGAAAAGTAATGAACATCTGAATTTACAATCCTCTTCAGCTTCTGTCTTCAGCTGAAGAACAAAATGATGGAAAGAGCTGTTATATCTTAATTTGCAGTGATTCTTGCATTGGTTTAAAAGTAGTTTATTTTGATTCTTCTGGCTGATTAATCTGGCTCCAGTTGTTTAACAAGAGTGATCAGCTGCAGGAAGGACTTACAAATATGTACAGTAAAGATAGCCCTAGTTCAAATTTCAGTGATCCAAGATGAGATACTTGGCTGTTCAAACAGATTCTGACAAGAGTATTTAAACTAGTGTTCTAGGGGATACATCTTCAGGAATGAGAAACAATGCATTATGTTCTCTTTTTCTTTCTTTTTTTCTTTTCTTTCTTTTCTTTTCTTTCTTTTCTTTCTTTCTTTTTCTTTCTTTCTTTCTTTCTTTCTTTCTTTCTTTCTTTCTTTCTTTCTTTCTTTCTTTCTTTCTTTCTTTCTCTCTGTCTCACTTTCTCTCTTTCTTTCTCTCTTTCTCTTTCTCTCTTTCTCTCTCTCTCTCTCTTTCTCTCTTTCGTATTTACTCTGTTCTATTAAATATTAAGACTCCACTCTTTAGGAAAAACACAAAATACAGAGATCTTCTGTGTCTGCTATTACGGAGAACAGTGAGAAAGATATTCCTCTTTTCAAACTATGTTTAGTGATAATTTGAAAGCTCACACTGCGTATTTTTGTTATGGCTCCCTAGGTGCTTAATATTGTCCTTGTTAGGCAGTTGTTAGATTCCCCTGTTATGAAGAAAACTCTGATTGGCATGCACCGAGTATCTCTGCTCCTTCCCCTCAGCCTTTCACATTTGACATGTTAGTGACTTGGCAATTATCAACAGATGGTGCAAATTAGAATGTCATGATGTTACGTTAAATTTTCTCCAATAGCAGGTTATCTTTCTAATAAACGCAGGGGTTAAGAAAATAAGAATATAATATTTTCCTTCCTTTGACCCATTCACCTTCAGTTTTTAAATAAGTCCAAAGACCAAAGATAGCAAATCCACATACTTTTTTAACTCCGTGATTTCATTGCCCAGGTAACTGTTCCTGAATTTATCCTTTAATCCAAGCATTTCTTCCTTAGTTTTATCCTTTAATCCAAGAGTTGACAAAGGTGAAATTTAATGTCTGTAATCATACAACTCAATGGTTAGATATGATTAGACATGATTAGCTATGGATTGACCATCTAAAAATATCTTCATGAGAAAGAGAAATGGTTAATATTTAGCAGATAGAGAGCAAAGGACTGAAAGAATTGTGTACAAATGCATTGATGACTATTTGCTATAAACGTAAAGCAAAGGATTACGTAAAAAAAAGGAGTCCCTTAAAAATGGAGCCTTCAAATTATTTGCCAATCTGTGATCAAAGATCACAAGTATTACAAAATATCTCATCTTGTTGAAGTGTACAGATAATTTAGGTGTGGATTCTTGTAAAATTCTTATTAATTAGGGAGAATATTTCCTATTATTTATTTAGTTAGAGATGAATCTCAGTAACTTGTTATTCGAATCTCTTTTTTTGCTCGTAGGCTATGGGGAACAAAAGGACTTCCTAGCAAAACCAATATAAATAAAAGTGAAAAGCAGAAAAAAAAGCATGCTTTTTAAGTTCAAGTGCTTTAATATCATAATTCACCAAACAAACAAACAAACAAAAAACAAACAAAAAGACTACTCTCCCTCAGAAAGGGAGCCTGATTCCCTTTCTCACTTAAGTAGCAATTGTATTTATTAGATATATTTTGTTAAAAAGAATAATGTCTCATACTGGATGGCAATCAGACATATCTGTTTTAATAGTAATAGTTTGGGACAGAAAACTATTTTAGCATTCTCTTTTTATTATTTACTTTCTGTTCAGGCTTATATCCTGTGCCCGTTATTTTTGACCTAAATCCTTTCCCTAACTGAATGGAATATGGAACACACAGATAGTGACAAAACCCCTGAATTTCATATAAATCATACTTGAAACTCAAGGATACTCAAGGAGGGGATATGGATAAGAGGGATGGGAAGCCACTGGAGAGTTCAGCGCAGGGCCACAAGGATGATTAGAGGCCTGGAACATCTGCCCTATGAGGAGAGGCTGAGGTCTGGAGAGAGGAGGCTGAGAGGGGACCTGATCAGTGTCTATAAGTACCTTAAGGGAGGCAGTGAGGAAGATGAGGCTGGCCTCTTTTCCATGGTGGCCACTGACAGAACTAGAGGAAACGACCACAAACTGAAGTATCCAAATTCCACAGGAAATTAAGGAAAAATTTCCTGACAGTGAGGGTGACAGCGCACTGGCACAGGCTGCCCAGGGAGGTTGTGGAGTCTCCTTCTCTGGAGATCTTCAAGATCCACTTGGATGCGATCCGGTGCCACGTGCTCTAGGTGGCCCCTGCGTGTGCAGGGGGGTTGGACTAGATGACCTCTAGAGGTCCCTTTCAACCTTAGGCATTCTATGATACCTCATTGGAAGATTTCTTTGAATATTACAAATAAAATTAATTATACATAAGTTGAAAATCTTTTAATTTTGGCTCATTTTTAGCCTGCACAAATTTTATTTTCTTTATTATTTCTATAGCTAAGAACAGATCAGATTATATAGTTATTAAAGATTTTTGACTTCCATCCTTTAAAGGAAAAAAAGTTAAAATGAAAAAGTTTTTTTTTTTTTAATTGAAATGAGTCTACAGAGTTGACATCTTCTAAGTTCCTTTTTCGTTGCAGTGTTTCGTTTGGTAACTAATTTATTGAACTTTGTCTTTCTAAATACCGATGTTCTATCTGTTCTGGAAACAAATGTAATTACAGGTTTTCAATCTTCACACACTTCTTCTGGACTTAAACTGGGATACTAACTTAATTATTCCTAATGGAATTACTCTTGATTTACACTGCACTAACCAAGCTGCAGGTCCAGTCTGTGAAATATTGGACGATGCAAATGTACACAATAAAACAAAAAACATGTAAACAATTGAGGATTAAATTTACAGTTAAACACTAAGAGCAAATGCTATATAGGCATCCAATTATTTCCATTCTTTGATTGTAGGAAAGAAAAAAAAAAGAGAGATTTTATTTCTTCCTTCTCTTCCATGAAGTTTTCCATAGATCTATCCTGAGCTATAAAGTTGGATACTACATCACTGTGCTATGCAAACCAGTGTAGACCCTCTTTTACTGTCACTTATTTTAAAGGCGGAATTCTTGCCAACTTCAGTTTGAAGAATCCATTCCCTGAAATAAAAACATTCTTTATTTAAACTGGTGATGGGAAACAAAGAAGCCACTTTAAAATGAAGTCTATTCTAGTAGCTTAATAGGTGTTACTTTTTAGATTCGAGTTCAAACAAAGTGAAAGAAGTGTGGGCAGTTTTGTCCATAAGAAGAACCTTTGCCATCAAGGCTCAAGCACAATGTCTTTGAAAAAACCCTTCTTACAAATGCCAGCATTTGAAAAGGACAAACAGGGAAATAAATCTCAAAGGGGAAGACAATAGGAGATGAAGAGGAAGTGGGTGGGATAATGCATCTGAGAAGCAAAGCTCCTTATGAAAGCATTGAAGAGGTTTAGGGTTCTGTTTAGTGACAAAAGGAGTTATGGAACGGAGCATAATTTTCCCACAGGATTTCTGTCTTTTGATGTATCTCAGCACAAATTAAAAAAAAGAAAGAAAGAAGGAGAAAAATAAAGATAGTGGGCTGAAAGTTTGTGCAGTAGAGTATGTCTATTTATAGAGAGAAAAGGTAGAGCACCATCAATATGCTGTTCCATGTAAAATGAAGTGAATTCAACACTCATTTAGAAAGCTACAGAAAAATATTTGAAGAATTTCAAACTATTTAAAAGCATATATATATTAATTTTTCCTCTCTACTTATCACCTGTGAACTCTGTCTGTACATTACAGAGTCTGAACCTTGATACAGGCTTAGGACTACATATGCCATAGCACAGTTATAGGGCTATACTAGTAAAAGAGACATTTATAAGACAACCACAGTAGTGCAAAGTACCCCAAATCCTAATCTTCACAAGGACTGCAAAACCAGGCCTATAAGCATCAAGAATGAATTTTGATTGCAGAAAACGAAGAATCTTGAGCTAAATGGTCCTTTCAGAGGACATCACCACCGTCAGAGCTCTTCTGTAACATTTCAATCTTTATTTCCCTAGTAAGAGCCCTGTACAATGAATTTCCATGATGTTTGTAGGTTTTGTGAGAGGTAAAGTATGGAGTGAAGGAAAAATCTTCTTTTCTGCATAGGAAGTAAAGAAGTCCATAGCAGATGATGAGAACCTCTTCTCTTGGGTCAATGCTTTTTAACTATTGCAGCAACACAAAAGCTGTCCTCCTGGGAGACAAATTTTCCTTGATATCTCAGGTACACTCAACCTACTTTTAACACATGCAAAATACTAGGAGGAATTTCTATGCCTGCTTATGGGAATGTATGCCATGCTATAGGCACTATGGAGGAGACTGATGAGTATTGGCTTTGCAGTGAATTCTAGAATTCAGTACCCTCTCCATCACCCTGTGTTACTGTAGTAGAGGGACAGTGAATCTCAGGGGATCTCACTCTTCCAGCTTTAGAACAGAGTTGAAAAGCAGCTGATATTCAAGATATTTTTGTTCATTCACGCTAAGGTTTCTGGAAAACTTGTTTTCCAACAGCCTTGAGGTCAGCTTTCCAGAAGGCTTAAGCTTAGATTTTATGTCACCCCAAAATATTAGGAAAGTCATGCCAACTACTACTTAGTGCTGCTTCTTAGAGTTATCAACATTTGCATCTTTTCAGTCTGGGTACTAATTCCTTCTACCCATCTCAGTGGTTATATTATGCTGTATTTTACTAACAAAGCCAGGAAATGGATGAAAGATGCCATGTTCTCTGGCCTATGTACTTGTATCCACATTATTATCTGAGGGATGGGGATGGATTTGGTTGATGGTTTCAGTAACATAAACGGACATCCCAAGTTCAGAGAAACTGAACAATAAAAGTCAATAAAAAATTAAAAGAGGAAATTCCCCAATACTTTCCTGATTTTCATGGGTTATGCTGAAACTTCCAATTATGTTAATTTATCCCTAAACTTTCTTTCCCTTTTTTTTCCTGACAAAATAGTTTTATATGATTTAGCACCTCTTGTCCTTTTAAAACAGTAGCAGAAGATCAAGTCAATCTATTCCTTGTGATAGCTGAATTGATACAAGGGGACCAGAAACTTGAGTGTCAAACAACCATACAGTTGTGCCTCCAATAATTCCTACAAAAAGGAGCCCACACCCTTTTACATATGTATTAAAAAAAAAAGGAATGGAGTCTGCCCCCTTTGAGCACTTATGCCTTCCATATTGCCTGTCACTCCATCACACTACCCCCATTACCACCAAAATGCTAGTAAAGACTTTCACGAGTTTTTATGAAGGCTGAGAGAATGCCAGCTTTTTTTTTCCCAATGCTTCTAATTTTGCATCAGTACAATCACTTTAGGAGAAAAACACATGGGAGATTCAAATCCCATAAATGTAATTGAAAATCCCTTTGAAATGTTACAAGAATATTTGGTGTGCATGTCAGGTTCTTTGCCAGTCTCAAAGTAGTCATTTGGATTCACTTCATTATAGGCACTGAAGTACCTTAGGAGAGAAAGAGAAATAGAGCATGAGACAGAGTAATAATAACCCTTGAACAATGAAATCTTTCTAGCACAACTTCAAATAACTCAGACAACTATATTTTAATCAAAAATAGAACCACTAGTGTAACTGAATTCAGTACAGTTAGCATCTATAGGAAGTCAAGGGAAGCACAGAGGAATGTAGAGGAGAAGGAAACATCAGATAAAGCTGAGAGAGAACTATGCCATGAACATAACCTTAAATAGAAACATGAATACTAACTTGACAGCAGAATAAACACATCCTATAGTGGTGATCAGGTCTTTTCCTTTTAAAATCAATAGGACTTTCCACACTGACTTGAGTAGGAGAGAAAATAGGCCCTTATTCTCCACCCCTGCTTATTTGTATCAGTCTGCCTCTTGTTCTGATCTTCTCAGCTCTGACTTTCTAGCCCATTTTCTCAATTTTCATCTTGGTGGCTTCTGACAATTCATGTTCTCTGTTATAAGTCAAGCAAGTCCATGAGACAGCAATGTGACTTTGCGGCCAAGAAAACCAATGGGATCCTGGCCTGCATTAGGAGGAGTGTTGCCAGCAGGTCAAGGGAGGCTACATCTGGAGTATTGTGTGCAGTTCTGGGCTCCCCAGCATGAGAGACATGGATCTTCTAGACATGGTCCAGCATAGAGCAACAGAGATGATTAAGGGACTCAAACCTCTATCGTGTGAGGAAAGGCTAAGCTAGGCCTGTTTAGCCTGGAGAAGAGAAAATTGAGAGGGGATCTTATCAATATGTACAAACACTCGAGGGGAGAATGTAAAGAAGATGGGGCCAAACTCTTCTCGATGGTCCAGTGACAGGACAAGGGGTAATGGGTATAAACTAAAGTATAGGAAGTTTAATCTCCATATGAAGAAGAATTTCTTTACTGTGAGGGTGACAGAGCAGTGGAAGAGGCTGCCCAGAGAGGTTGTGGAGTCTCCTTCTCTGGATATCTTCAAAATCCCCCTTGATGCATCCCTCTGCTATGTACTATAGGTGTTCCTGGTTGAGCATTTGCTCAACCAATTGCTCTTTATCTGTCACTGATGTTATAAACACCCCAAAGAACCATTGTATTTAAGGAGCAAATGAATAGATCTCAATGGAGATCAAATGTCAAGGCTGGCTTATAAAAAAGTAAACTGGAAAAAAAGAAAGAATTTCAATTCTTAGCACATGATGTAAATTCTCATCTGTCCTTCCTATGTCAAGTAGATGAAGTACTTACTAATTTGTTTTGCAGTTTGGCCTCTTTCCAAATATAAAATCCTATATGAGACTCCAAATTTGGACCTTGTTTCAATAAAACTTCCCAACAGGTGTCAAATTCTACAAATATAAATATTACAGATCCATACATACATTACAGTATGTTTCTCATTCAGAGACTTCCTTCATTAAACCCCAACCTTAGTTTCAAATGCAAATATCCTACAGTCCTATGATGGATTTCTTTCAAATAGATAGTTTATCATGATTTTTGCTTTAAGATTTAATCAATATTTGAAGAAATCAAAGCGATTTTTAAATGGTTGTTAAGATTGTTTTTTTTACTAAGAACAGACTTATCAAATATTTTAATAATATAGTTTATACAAACATTGGTTAACGTATCATGACTGCTTTCAAGAAAATGAAAATGGCCCCATTTGGACTTTGTTAAATGAAAACAGTTTGAAACTTTCTATCAACATTGTTTCCTTTCTCCATCCATCTTTAATAAACAATTCCATTGACTTTGGAGGAGTTATTCCTAATCCTGAACTAAGTATGTACTTCAGTGACTCATTTGATGAAGAAGTTTTGTGTTTTTTAAAATCTTTTACCTGCATCTCAATAGTAGGACTCTACCATTAGCTATCAGGGAATTAGATGTCCAGTCTACACTAGTAATCTAATCACTTTCAGCAGTCAACAGAGAAAGATAGTTATCTCAAAAAGGTAATTCCTTCCATCCAAAGATAAGGCACTGGTGACTGCTGAGATGAATTGTTCTCAAAGGCACTGTATTCCCTTTGACAATAAAAGAGAGCTAAACAGCAGGTATGGCTAGAATCCTAAAGGCTAGACAACAACAGCTAGCCACCCAAGCAACTAATCATAGCCTGCTTCTCTGAAACAGTTTTGAATTTTGCTTGCTACTCTTTCTCTAATTAAAGAAGCAACCACCCCACAGAATGAAATCAAAAAATAAATGCTGATCTAAGTTTAACAGCTTATTAGTTTCATTCTTTTACATTGATTTTCTTGCACTGGTACTTCTTAAGGAATTTTGTTCCTTCTCTCTATTCTTATCAACAACTTGTTTTATTTTAGACCAATTCAACACAACTTATGAATGGGCTTAATTTTGAATTCTTGTTTTTTTCTTTAGCAGGAAAGAACTCTTTTATTCTTTAGCAGGAAAAAGAACTTATGTTCCCACTAATCTCCGACTGCATCACAACAGGTGTTTCTTTTGTAAATATTTTAAAAACTTATTTGCAAAAAATATTGACAGAATCTAAAAAATCATACTGAACAGACGCATTTCCTCCTGCAACATTGAACGTGACACAGTTCTCACTTTTTATCCTATAGGTGGCTAGCCAAAATTGGTTAGAAATTTATTCTGTTTTCATAATATACCAATAGGTGGCACTGGAAATTTCTGGATTTTCTATGAAAAGAACAGTGACATGAGATTTATCTTTTTATCAATAGAGTAGAGTACTCAAAGAAAACAAGAAAGACCTTGGGGCCTGGAGGGAAGCAAAATAATGATGCTGGCATGGCCTGCAGCTCTTTCTTATGACTATTTGATCTTTCAGATGTAAAGATAGTATTCATTAGGATTTGTAATACTTTTTTATACTGCATATGCTCACTTGCAGTAGAAGCTTACTTAGCATGAAGTCTGGGGCCATAATTCATGCTAGCATAAGAAGGCAAAATTTCCATGGCTGAAATTGAGTTTATCTGTCTAGCAAATAAGCATTAAAACTAGGACTTAATAATGCTTTTTGTTGCATCATGTGGCATCTCTCAGCAATGCACAAATTCATTGTTATTTTGGCACCTTTAGTCCATAGTTCTATAATGATTTTTTTTAATAAGGATTTTTTAAATTGTCTGTACAAGCTAAGCATCAAAATACTCATGCAATATGGGTGAATGCCATTTTTCATGACAAGGCTTTATAGGAAATATCCTAAAACCTCTTTAAGACACTCTGAAATCAGGTAGTGAACCAGTGTGAAAACTGGAATGAATAGGTCAGAATCTTCAGACTAAGCTAAACTTCCTCAAAATGACTGGAACATAGACAGAGTGTTGCTACATAGAGGAACCCAATGACCTTACTCAAGCTCATTTCATAGCAATTGTCTTTGAGACTCCATATGAATACAACTATCAAAATTTGTTGATAATAAATACAGATAGGTTTTACAGAAGCTGAACTGACAGCGTTTTCTGGGCTTGGTATGCGAGATGTATATCACATTTTGAGTATCATCTTTTACATGAGTTGTAAGAATACATACACACATAATTCACAGATGATGTTCACTCACAATGGTCTTCCTTTAGCAATATAATGGTACTTAACACACACTTTAAATATATACTCATTTCCCCAAATAAGGATTTCTCCTTGCCTGTGTCTTATGTATGGTTAACTGTAATTGCTAGTTGGGAATGGTTTGATGCTAGCTTGGTGCTATTCTTTTAAAAAGACACAGAATAAAATGACAAATATATTTTCTATCGTCGTCTAGTCACCTCCCCAAAATTCATCCAATCAGATTTGTTATGCCATTAGCAGAGCTTTTGGTAATGAAGGAACAACCACCTTCTGTTCAGATCAGCAGTAAATCTCTTCCTGCAGATGAATTCCTGAGGCCACTTCCAGCCCTTTAGATATGAGACAAGTGCCTGAGCCCTTCTAATCAATTGAGACCTAAACTAATTTAATCCTGACCTTAAGGCAGGATAAGCAATACATATTAGTGGTTGCATCATGTAAATATATGACATGTAACAATAAAAATCAGGAAAAGACATTATTTAGCACAAGTAGTTAGCAGTCTCTCTAACCCACACTTACTTTTTCGTTTCACCTACTCCTGCTCTCTTACCATGAAACTTTAAATAATTCAGTAGCTAAAAGCAAGCAGAAAGGATATTTCTCTCATATTTTTAACTGTATTTAATGTTGTGCAAGATGTAGAGGTCTAAAGGTTGCTGAACTACAAATGAGTGTTTAATGCTGTGAAGCTAGGTCATAATTTTGCACTCAAAATCAGGCACTGAATGGAAGCTGGTACTGAAGTACCTGGAAAAAATCTCCTAGGATAGCTCAGATTGAAAGGCAAAATACTGTAGGCTTCTTTCTGCTTGATAGTAAATAGGTTCAACTTCCGGCTAACGGTCCTTGAAGATGATGGGAAAGAGTTGGAAAGAGTTAACTCAACACCTTTCATGACTGAGCTCAAGATGAATTAGTGCAGTACAGCTGGTGTCATATCCTATTGCTTAATTGACCACCACTATGTATAGTATAGTTGGCTTTATCACAGAAAAATCATTTTGATTTATTTGATGCATTGTATATCATAAGGAAGCATGTATGAGGCTATTAATGTCCTGAATAGCTGTGATATATTCCAAGGGCACAGATAATGCATTTCATCACACACAGTACTAGGCTATTATGACTATTACCCTAAAACTTTCTGTTTTTATCTGTATTATAAATTTTATTTCTGAAAGTATTTTTCTCACATTCTCTGCTCTGCATGTGAAGTTGAAGAAGCACTTTTGGCATAAAGGACTACATTGTAAATATTGCAGAATTTTAGTTGGAATGCAGCAGTTGGAAATATTGACTATAATGTAAAGGTAAATTATAGCAATTCATTCTGCTGCTAATTTATTATAGGCTATTGGGTTGTTAATTGTTCTCTTTGGCTCATAAACCTCAAGGTCTGTCTGCGACAGGTCAAGTGGTTGGGCCATGCTCTCTAAATAAATGTATCTCTTGTCACATAAAAAGAAAAGTGTGTCTGGGGAATATAATATTCTTCCTTGTCTTTTTCCTAAATCCTTTGGAGTTATTAGAAGAAGAAACAGATTGCTTAAAGGGTGAAATTTAAAATTTCACAAAGCAGTCTTGAGCCTAAAGAATGTTATCTTAGTATTCAAAGCTTGTCATCATGAGTGCAAGATATTCTTACAAGGAGAGATGTTGTATATATGATTGTTTTCCAGCAAAAAGTTAGTAACTTTAGTTCAATAGAGTGAATAATTTAAGGAAATAGACATTCAAATATGAATTCAGGACTTAATTCTTTTTTTCTTACAGGTTTTTGTTTTTGTCTTTTTCTGAAAACTAATTCAGAGATTTAGTGAGACACGACATTTTGGCCAGACAGTATAGTGTATATAGTGATACTTGTACCTAATCATACTCATACATTACGTAAAAGTGCACATAGCGTCAGTTAGGACAAGCAACTCACATGCAACTCACAAGCTTCAGGTGTGAAAGTTTCTTTCACTTTTCCCTTTTTTTGTGATCCGAATGCTATACCTGTAAAATATGATACCACTCTCCACTGCCTTTCTGAAGCTATATTAAAGTCTGAGAAACGTTTCTATCTGAAGATATTTTCCCTACTAGTCACTTAGTATTTGACAGGGCACTCTTTACATCCCTCTCCATAAAGGGCAGGCTGATTCAGTGACCTGATACGGCCAGGTCATGATGATACATCCATCATGTTTAGATGCCCATCTCTCTCTCACAGTACAACACAGTTGTCTTCCACATAAGTATTTGGGCAATTTACGAGGTCTGCTCAGGAGAAAAGCTGTCTGTGCCTGATTCAAATATAGCAAGAGAGCAGTTCTGTAGAGCCTGGACTTTTACATTCTGTCAATAATACTCTTTAAATCACAGTAAAGAACAGACCAAAACCACTGGGGAGAAATATATATATATATTTCAAGATTAAGCCTGCAGAATTCATCTGGCAATTTATCTGCTTCCTTTGACTTTTTGAATTTGAACAGTTAAAACACTGAATTTCTCAGTGCCTTCAGGAAGACTCTTGGAGGACAGTGAGAGAATTCTGAGGCAATATTAAGTTTATTACTGCAATCTTCAAAATGAAAAGAAGACAAAAGTACAAATATCAAGAAAACCAATAGATATGGGGTTCAAAAACACGGCTATTAGGAAAAAAAACAAAACTAAACTAAATTAAATAAACAAACAAAAAAACACATTATAACATTTTATAATTACATTTTAACTGATTTACATATATTTGAGGAATTTTGTTAGTTTAATTTGTACTGGGACAACAAATGACTGAGACTGAATGATGACAGTTTCTGGCAGTGAGGAACAATTCTAGGAATTCTAGTAAAGTGAAATACTGATGAGGGGTCCACAGATCACTTATGTTTCACTAAAACGCTACTGAGATATCAAGTCCTGAAACCTGGACTTACGAATACCTCTTGGACTTCAGCTGGCTGTTCTGAACAAATAACTTTCCAGTTACCAACAGGCCTTCACCAAGTAAGCAGCGATTATTAGAAATAATCAATATATCAATTTTAACTTCTACATATCAATTTCTTACTTCCAAGAGAAAATGAGGGGAAAAAAATAAATAAGACACAAAACAGAGAGAACTTCCGTTAAAAAAAAAAAGGGGGGGGGATGGATGAGGTTGTCTTTGAGAAAATTTAGGAAATATTTTCTAGATTGCTTGTTAC
The DNA here is from genome assembly GCA_013389825.1 of Crypturellus undulatus. Classification (NCBI taxonomy): domain Eukaryota; kingdom Metazoa; phylum Chordata; class Aves; order Tinamiformes; family Tinamidae; genus Crypturellus; species Crypturellus undulatus. Next base: position 464,891 of record VWPW01011473.1, read on the forward strand.
ATCTCTGTAGTTTTAGCCATTTTCTCTACAGATCCATCACCAAAATTTTGGAGGACAGAGGATAAGAATTTCTGAATACCTCAAAAATCTAAGGATAATAGTCAGAATATCAACAGATAGATCTAAATCTATACAATTAAATCTTAGCAAAAAAAGGCAAGACAAGACTTACTGAGTGGCTTGCCATGCTGCAGTAGACTTCAGGATACTTTTCCAGTTCTAGGCAAATTGTAATGAAAGCTATCAACTAGTTCTGGGCAAAATGTTTTTTGCTTGATCTACATATTAAGAATACACATAATGTTGGCAGCCCTTCTTCTATATGCTGAACTGGTCATGAATATTGATAGGACTGAGAGGTCTCTAACATTAAACTCTGTTTTATCTGGACCTCCACCCATGCCAGCCAATTTTTGTCCATGCCAATAAAGTGTTTTGTAAGAATCCGGTAGACTAGATTCAAATACTTATTTTTCATCTCTTATGGCTCAAGAATGAATATAACTCACTCATATTACATAGATTGCTCATAACACATAATTACTGAGGTATGAACTTGTGCTTTTTTGTTCACATTCAAGACCCGTGCAACTAGAGCTGTGTTAAAACATCCAGTTGCCGGAAGAAATAGAAAAAAAATATTGCTGTCAGAGTTTTCAGAACAGGAAATTATTTTCAAAAATCCTAAAAATTCCCTTCTAAAATGTTTTATCTGAGGCAAATGTGTATAACCTCTATAATTCATCAGACTTACTGGATCCCAGTTTACAGAACATTTTTCTCATATAGAATGTTCTACTACCACCAAAAATCTGGGATGATTCAAATGCATGTGGAAAGTAAAGAAAAAAAAAAATGTATCTCAAAATCTCTCTGACTAATTCCTTTAGCGAACTGGGGAAGGGAATAAGCCAGTCCTAGACTAAATAATGCTAAAGACTGATTGGTGTTATGTGCTATTAAGACAAGGAACGGGCAAGATAAATTACCAAATGGTCTTGTTTTTCATTTGTTTGTTTGATTTTAATTTTATATTTGCTTGTAATTTTTGAGCATATTTTTTAATCTATAAATGTGAATGGAGTTACAGTATAGTCCATGATGCCTTCAGGTGCTATCAAAGTAACAGTATTTATTCTAGTGGAGATTCATTTATTTTAAAATCTTCAGTCAGAAAACTGTCAGGCACGCGAAAAACATGGCATCCTTATAACTTTCCTATTTCTTCTGTTATCCCAGCCCAATGCAGTTCCCCTAACAAAAAAAAAAAAAAGAAAAAAAAAAAAGGAAAAAAGTCAAACTTTGTGCAATGAGCAACAGGAATGAAAGAAGAAAAAGAAAAAAACACACTCTAAGTCTAGCAGGAATATAAATATATATATATTCTGTTTCTAAATACTGCAGTGTTTTTTGTCCATGGTCATAATATTCTGCCAGTGTCTACTTTTACAGGGAAATACTTATGTCAATGAGATTTAGTCCCTTAAGACATTCAGTCAGCTGGCAACTTTTGAGACTAAATCCCTTGTCAAGACCAACAGGAATTTTTTTATGCTAAAATCAACAGAAACAGGATACATGAAATAACCATAACCTTAAGATTTTATCTCTTTTCTTATTCATTTCTTTTTCATTTTTTTTTCTCTCAAAAATAAGCTGGAATAATAGAGGGTAGTAAAAAACTGCAAGCATAAGATTATAATTTTTCATATATTCTCACAGAGTTTCATACAACTAAATTGCAAGTAGAAAATTCAGATTCTGGTAATTGTAATTTAGTACAATATTTCTTGGAAAAGAATACACTTCAAAATTGTGAGCATGCAAAAGTTAATATAATGAAGCCCTCTGGATAAAAAGACCTGTGCATGATTATGGATTGAAGGGTGAAGATGTTTGTATGGTGGACAATGATATTGAAAGTGACGAGCATTGGAAAGTAAATACATGAAAAGAATATATGGCCATAATATCTGTCAATGATAAATCTTTGCTTGAATACAATTCTCAGTTTTGTTTATCTCATCATATACACAAAGAAAGACAAAATAAAACAAACAGAAAAAGAAAACAATCAAACAAAAAGACTACACCTGTCTGAAAAAAACAAGTCTATAAGGTCCATAAAAAGTGATCATCACTGACCAGGTGAAAAGAGGAATGGATATCCCCTGGAAGTAGAGATGAAGAAGGTTAGCAGCATATAGAGCTGGAAAGCAAAAAGAGATGTGATGAAGCTATGCTACAGCACACTTATATCCATAAAGTGCACTTATATCCATAAAGTAGGTGATGGAAGTTAGTCTGACATTTAAAAAGAACACTTTTAAAATGGGAATTATTATTCTCGTAAAAGATAATTAACCCAAGGAACTCACTTCTGCAAAATATTTAGCTGAGATTTTGATATAAGTCTAAAATCAGATTAACCTTTTGTATGACTCAACATTGCAGAAAACTAAAACCAATTAATCTTCATGCAGCAGGACATCAGCTGGTCACCAGCTGGTGGTAGGGCAAAGTTCTCATCCCTCAAGGGCAAGCAAAAAAATGCTTTCATTTAGCTAAATGATATTACCATCCAAAAACTGAATCTGAAAACAGCATAGGGTTGTTCTTAACTGATGCTTAGATCAAAATTGTGTTGCCTTTGGTTCTAACATGTACTAGCTCAGCTAAGATCTGAACACCAAACTGCATTTTCTGGGTTATGCAATTTGACATCTTCAATGGAGTCTTTACAAATGGAATAGATCAGGAAGGGCAATCAACTTGTGCTGTATAAGTACAACTCAGAAGATGAGACAAAGATCATCAGGTCAGGCGGGAGGACTGTGGTGTATATGTCCATTAAAGGCATGTAGAGAAACAGTGGAATTTACTGCAACAGCTATCACTTTATTGCCCCAAGATTCAGCTACAGGGCTGGCATTATGCAAATAAGATCCTTTATTGGGAAAAGTCAGGATCAGTTTCACATATGATTTATTCCCTGAGCTCATCTTCCTACCAAATTCCAGAAGGTACAAGTCTTTCATGACCATATGAAGACGTTCGTATATGGTTCCTGGGTCAGGAAAGGTTTACAAACCTTTTACAAACCCAGTCTACAAAGTAGACTAACAATGTTAGAAGTTACAATTATAATTCAGCACATTCTCTCAAAGATAGATTGATTGCAGTATAAACACACATATATTATATGAAAATGCATATGTATATAAGTATTCTATATGCATGCAATTTATATAAATATATTATGGAGATATATATATATAAGTATATAAAAAGGGACTGCATTTCCATCAATGTGAAAAGCAGGGAAAGTGTTACATACTCTTATATCCTTATATCTCCTCCTTGTATCTACTATTTGGAGTTTGAAAAAAAGAAATCCTGTAAAGAATTTAAAATTTTCAAAGTATTCCCCTTTTCAAGGAATATTAGGAAGCAGAGAATCTGTGGCCTGTAAGGTAGACTTACATGCATTTTTTGATTGTTAGCAACAATTTTATTATTTATGAGATCATGCTTGCCATATTAAAGTAAAAGATATTTGTCAAAACCAGTCTTTAGTATTAAGATGTAATGTAAAATACATCACTTTCTACTTAGTTTTGTTTAAAATAAAGGTATTTAGACCCAAGATTTTTTTTCTTTATTCAAATGAAAAGTGTAATAACAGAACTGTGTTTTCAGATTTGAGGGATAACAGCAAAATGAAAAAGAGCACTCACCTTTCTAATGGACGTTGACAAACGCAGTCTGTTCCTAAGGGTCCCCAGGAAAGAACCACAGTTTTAAGCTTCCAGGCTACACACCTTTCTACCCGCAGTGAGCTGATATACAATTCAGTCAGGCAGGAAGTCAGGCACTGAATTAATATTTTATCTATTCTTGTGTTCTGGGAAAAAGAAAAAGGTTTCTTCTGCCCTCGAGAAAACAGTAGAATTCAACCACGAATGAAGAGCAAAGGAAGAGCCAGCTATTAGCATTAAGATTTCAGCATACTCAGTGAGACATCATACATAGCATAGGTCACAGTGAGCTGGCTATACAAAAACTGTTGCATGGTTCAGATCCCAAGCAGATGTTTCACACATTGCTGAAGCATGAAATTTTAGTAACATTTCTGGTGTCCCACCATATCAAGTGATCCAAATACACTCAAGTTCACAGTTTAACAAATAACTCCCATCATATCACTGGTGTTAGCCAGTTATCTAAATGAGTAGTAGTAAATTAAAAGCCTGTCGCTTAGGAAAACAACTTGATTTGCCCCATGTCTATACCTATTTTCTTCTTATTTAAAATCTTGTTATATTTGTTGGCTGGATTCAGCTCTCCAATATGTACAGACCACTTCTTTTGTTGCATATTGGAAATTTTCTTTTCAAAATTTCCATTTTATTATCTATTTCTTGAGCTGGATTTAACCAAAGACTTTTAAAGACTCTTTAGCACCAACTCCCAACTCTTCAGATTTTTTTTATTATCAATAAATTCTTTGGTATATGGCCTTATTGGTGGGCCTGTGTGAGATGCCTAGGAGCTCTTAGGATTTCAAAATAGCACCGTGAGGTTTGTCATTGGATAGTTGTCAACTATAAAGAAGAGACTTACATATCCTTTCCTCTCTCTAGTTCCTGCGAAGAAGCATTCCTAGCTACATTTGATCAAAACCTATGAAGGGCACCATACCTTTTCAGTCTCAGTAAACATCTATATGTATATACCAGACTCAAGATCAATTTCAATAGTGGTAGGCTCTGATAGCTAAAGATATTAGAAATTTTCTATATCAATAGGAACTTTTCATATGCTTTAAAACTAGATTTTTATTTACTTATTTATTTTTAAATGCCAGATATTGAATTGAGACTTTTTCTTTATATAATAGACAGAACAATAAAGCCTTCATTTAAAAAGTGGGAATCCCTATCTCTTTTCCAGTTGAAAAAATGCAAACACAGCTGTCTCTTCTTACCAGAGAGTAACATAATGAGACTGGTATGGAAATTTGCACAGGACAGCCAAATGCTTCTTGACATTTAGGTGCTATATTAAAAAGCATTGAAGATTTATTGGGAAAAAAAACAGATAATAGCTGATTTTCTAAATTTCTGAGCACAGATCTGTCTCTGAGCGTGGCTTAGGAGAATATAGTTCCTTACTCTTGGGACTGTCTCATATTGTACACAAAATTATCTCCAGATAAAACAAAGAAATATCCATAAGAAGAGACTAAAACTTTGGTCTTTCCCCATAAATTGGTTCATTGCTTCTCCCTTTATCTCTCATTATTGAATGCACCTCTGTTCAATGACACAGCTTTAACAGGATATGACAGATAAGCTCCTTCCCCAGCTCAACTGATTTCTCACATGTAGCCCTATTCAGGTGTTAACTATCACAATATCTGATCCTGGGAGTTGCCTCCCTGATTTCTTCCCCCACCCAGATGTCAATCATCAGTAACAGTCCTGATGGCCCTATCCTGATGNATCAATCATCAATAACAGTCCTGATAGCCCTATCCTGATGGGGAGATAAAGCTGGTGGTGAGTACACCAGCCAACAGTCATTTCTGAATTGAAAGAATGACTATATGCTAATCATCTTATCCCATACATACGGGGACAGCTCGAAAGCACATCGAGCTCTCCTTGCATTACAGCGAGCTGCATACCAGTGTTACAAGAAACCCCAGAGGAGAATGTGCCCAAGGACATGATTTTGGCTATTGTCAATGTGAGGTACAGACAAAACAGCAGGCGGAATTGTAAAATCTGTTACTGCAAAGTGCCCCCTATGCCTCAGAAATAACCCAGTGAATAAAAAGAGGCCTCCCCCAGGAATTATCAAACAGGGTAATTCCCCCTGGGGACTACTGGCAGATAGATTTTTCAGAACTGCCAAGACAAAATGGTTACAAGTATCTCCTGGTAATAATTGACACCTTTTCAGGATGGTCAGAAGCCTTTCCTTGTTGCACCAACAAAGCAGGAGAGGTAACCAAGGTATTATTGAAGGAAATCATACCCAGGTTTGGGGTTCCAATAGGGATGTCTTCTGGCTGAGGTCCTCATTTTGTGGCCGATATAGTACAACAACTTGGGAAGGTTCTTGGAATTAAATGGGATTTACACACCCCTTGGAGACCTCAGTCAAGTGGAAAGGTGGAGAGAATGAATCAAACTCTCAAACTACAAATCAGTAAAATATGTCAGGAAACTTCGTTGAAGTGGCCACAGGCTTTACCATTAGCCCTCTTGAGAATCAGGATTCAACCTAATGCAAGAAATAAAATTAGTCCATATGAATTACTATATGGAAAGCCTTATCAGACACCAGAACTCCCTGGAGAAATGCATGTAAAAGGTATTACAGACTTGCAGTTGTATTTAATCTCTTTAGGAAAGATTTTGACAACCCTTCGGCGGCACATCGTCCTGACAGGACCCCTCGCTCTTGATACTCCGGTGCATCCCTATCAACCAGGAGATTTCGTCTACGTGAAAGCCTGGAGCTCAGAACCACTAAAGGAGAAGTGGAAAGGACCTTTCCAAGTACTCTTGACAGCCCACACTGCAGTAAAGGTAGAGGGTATTGAACCGTGGGTTCATTACACAAGGATAAAAGCAGCTCCAAGATACCAGTGCGAATGTACTGAGGATCCTTTGCGTGTGATATTGCGAAAGGCTAAAAACTGAAAATTTAGGGAAGCTATGGGATCCTCAGTAAAAGGAACTATTACATTGTCAGCCTTAATAACACTGACTGTATTACAGGGGTTGGGGGAAGGACAGAATTGGGTTAAAGGGACTGTTAAATTTAAATCCAACTGCACAATAGCATCCTTGCATTATGCTCATCACACATACTGCTTTGGCCATCTTTTGAGGGCATCCTCTCCCTTACCTAGACAAAGGAGAGGAGTAGAAACAGCAGAAACGATAGATTGGGAGAATAATATGGTAATGAGCATGGTGAAAGGATTTGGGAGAATGAACAGGCTTTCAAGTGTTACAGCCTGCCTCCCTATACCTCGCTCAGCAGCAGATCCCCTGCCTTGGGGCATAATATCAATATCTATGAAAGATCTCCTAAAATTGGATAATATAACAGAGGCTATAAGAAGAGCAAATGCAACCTATTATCTGGATAAAGAAAATAAATGTAGGCAGAGAGGAAGTGATGTATTACAGGATCCAACATTATGGAAGAAAGGAGATGACAGAACTGTTTTTGGGCACCAACAGAATTCCTCCTGCCCAGGAGGCTCAAAGCCACTAGAAGCTCCTTTCCTTGAGTGGGTGGCTGAACATGCAGGAGAACGGGAAGTAGCAGAGCTCCTAACTTTGTGTGTCACACATAACCATACTGTTACTGGTGTGTCACAATTACCAGAATGCAATTTTTTGAGGAAAGGCCCCATAACTTGGGCAAAGAGACTACAAGGAAATTGGAGATATATCTCCCCAGTTAATTGGTGTTTTAGATGGGGAGATACACATAGACATAATTATACCAAGGCAGGATGGAATTGCACTAATGAGGTTACATGTAATATCACACAATCCCAGTGTGAAAATGAGAGCCTGCCTTCTGCTATTAGACAAGCTCTTAAAGTACAACATATTTGTAAAAATGAAATCCAAGGATGCGATAAATTCAGCATTCCAGCACCTGGATACAGTGTGTGGGTCCTTGGAGATGGGCTATGGACCACACAACTATCATATACTAATATAAGTATCCCAGTAACTTTGGGATTGCTTATGTTATGCCCATCTTGGAAAAGAATACCTATTAAACCCCAATATTGCGGAAAGATCAAAAGAGCCCCAGAGAATGAAGAAGATGATTGGCAGGGGCCAAGTACTTCTGTTAAAATTAGCTGAGGTCTACAAAGCCTTTTAATGCCCAGGGTGATGGCTTTGGAAAATACACTTCTGCTTGAAAACCTTAAGTGGCAGGTAGGAACTTTAGCAAAGGCAACAGAAAAGGGGTTTTCACAGCTTAACAAGCAGATCCAGGCGAATACAGGGATGACACTTCAGAACCGCCTCACCCTGGACCTTTTACTAGCTACAGAACATGGAGTGTGTGGGTATCTGAAGTTAGATTCAGATCACTGTAGCATTCATATTCCGAATGTCACTGAGGACCTTAATAAGCAAATCGATCAAATTCAAAAGGTGGCCCGACAGGCCCCAGACCTTAGAAAGGATGCAGAAACCACATGGTTAAATAAACTTTTAGGGGAAATAGGAGAGAATTCTCTCAATGGATGGTTATCATCTTTGCTACAAACCATTTTGATTTTAATAATTCTCATAATTATAACCTGTGTAATAATCCAGTGTTGTTCATCAATCGTGGGGCACTGTTCTCGACGATGTTACAGGAGAAGCAGAAGGAATTACCGTAACCATGCAGTTTAAACGCAGTATAAGTGAAACTCCCGAAGAGACCTTACTTCGGAAGTCTCAAAGTGGGGAATCAACTGTTATGAGAAGCCCCAGAGGAGAATGTGCCCAAGGACATGATTTTGGCTGTTGTCACTGGGAGGTACAGACAAAACAGCAGGTGTTCCTGGGATATTATGAGAGAATATGAACAAGAACAGCAAAGACCAGTTAAGGATGAAGATAAGGACCACCGTATCTTCAAAGGACTGTCTGGAACTGGGCAGTGAAGCCTACACAAGGACTCTGAGCCAAAATAGGGCCGTATATGGAAGTGAGTTCCGGGATGACATCAAGTGGACACAGCGAGACGACCACCAGGGGGTCTCAAAAGACCACCAGAGACCACCAAAGGGACAGAGGGTGCACACGCGGGAGGGTGGGGTATATTATCATTAGTTCTGGGAAATAGAATGAAGGTGTATAATCACTCCTAGAGCTTAATGCATATGTAGATAATAGAGAAATAAAAGTTTTAGCTAGTGCACCTTAGGATGTGCATGATAGGTGGAGCTATCCCCCATGCACCCAGCACTGCAATAAAGTGAATGCCTGCTTCTTAATACTACATTGGTGTTAAGAGGTTTATTCACGGTTTTTGGTGACACCAGGATCTCTTCTTGGGCAGGGATGCCTCTCAAGGATACTCCTTGAGGTTAAGAGATCCTTCCCCCTACAGATTTGTGGTGACCATAGCGCACCTTTCTCTTTTTGAACTTGTAAACTTTACTGTGTAAATGTGCACAAATCCCTTAGACATGAAGTGTGGACCAGGTCTGGAACTGGATCCAGCTGTACCTAGAGTCCTCTCAGAAGGAGTTTGGAAAGCAAGGGCGTCCAACCTGAACGTCGTGACGCAACGGAGGGTCCTTGGTAATTCTGTGTGTATCTTGAATCTCCATGCAGTAAATAAGTGACCTTTCCATAGAGTCTTGTGAAACCATTCTCAGGTGCAAATAGTCCTGGAGGTTCCTGCAGAGCATTGATGATAACTTTTTGACGAAGGTTATGGAGGAGCCGACGAGGAAAGTTGGGCTACTGGACCTCATGCTAACAAATAGAGAGGGACTTGTAGAAGATGTGAGGGTGGTGGATAGCCTCGGCTGCAGTGACCCTGAGTCGGTGGAGTTTAGGATCCGACGAGGATGAGGCAGGGCTGTAAGTAGCCTTGCAATCACAGACTTCAGGAGATCCAACTTTAGCCTCTTCAGAGACCTCCTCAGAAGAATCCCATGGGTTAGAGCTCTGGAAGGAAGGAGGGCCCAAGAGAGCTGTCTAGTTTTCAAGCGTTACTTCCTACACACCCAGCAACAGTGCATCCCTGTGTGTCAGAGCACAGAGTCAGAGTCAGGCAGAGGGGGCAGGAGACCTGCGTGGATGAGCAAGGAGCTTGTGGCAATGCTCAGGCAGAAGAAGGCAGTATACAGAAGGTGGAAAAAAGGACAAGCCCCCTAGGAAAAACACAGGAGCGTAGTCAGGGAATGCAGAGATATGACAAGGAAAGCTAAGGAGCATTTGGATTGCAATCTGGCAAGGGATGTTTAAAATAATAAGAAAAACTTCTTCAAATATATGAACTACAAAAGGAAGAGCAGGGGAAAACTTGGGTCCGCTGCTGAACAGGATGGGCACCCTGGTTACAAATAACACAGAAAAAGCAGAGTTGCTGAAAGCCTTCTTTGCTTTGGTGTTTACCAAGGGCAGCCCTTTAGAGTCTCAGGCCCTAGAGACGAGAGAAGAAGCCTGGAAAGAGAAACACTTGCCCAGGGTAGAGGAAGATTGGGTCAGAGAGCACCTAAGGAAACTCCATACCCACAAATCCAAAGACCCTGATGGGATGCACCCCAGAGTGCTGCGTGAGCTGGCGGCCATCGTAGCCAAGCCACTCTCCATCATCTTCAAAAAATCCTGGAGAATGGGGGAGGTGCCATAGGACTGGAAGAAAGCTAATGTCACATCAGTCTTCAAAAAAGGTAAGAAGGAGGATCTGGGCAACTACAGGCCTGTGAACCTCACTCCCAGTCCCGGAAAAGCGATGGAACAGCTCATACCGGCCGTTGTCTCCAGGCACGTGGAGGACAAGAAGGTACTCAAGACTAGTCAGCATGGATTCACGAAACATCCTCCTGGACAAGCTCTGGAGGTGTGGGATGGATGAGTGGACGGTGAGGTGGATTGGGAATTGGCTAGATATCAGAGCTCAGAGGGTGGTGATCAGCGGTGCAGAGTCTAGTTGGAGGCCTGTGTTGAGTGGTGTCCCCCGGGGGTCAGTCCTTGGTCTAGTCCTGTTCAATTTATTCATCAATGACCTGAATGAAGGCACAGAGTGCTCCCTCAGCAAGTTTACTGATGATATGAAGCTGGGAGGAGTAGCTGACACCCCAGAGGGCTGTGCTGCCATCCAGAGGGACCTGGACAACTGGGCGGAGAGAAACTTTATGAAATTCAACAAGGTCAAGTGCACCTGGGGAGAAATAACCCCAGACACCAGGACAGGCTGGGGACCGACCTTCTGCAGAGCAGTTCTGCAGAGAAGGACCTGGGCGTCATGGTGGACGACAGGTTGACGACAGGAGAAGAGAAGGCTTGTTCAGCCTGGAGAAGAGAAGGCAGAGAGGGGACCTGATCTGTGTCTATAAGTACCTCAAGGGAGGCAGTGAGGACGATGGGGCTGGCCTCTTTTCTGTGGTGGCCACTGATAGAACTAGAGGAAATGACCAGAAACTGAAGCACCAAAAGTTCCACGGGAACTTAAGGAAAAATTTCCTGACAGTGAGGGTGACAGAGCGCTGGAACAGGCTGCCCAGAGAGGTTGTGGAGTCTCCTTCTCTGGAGATCTTCAAGACCCGCTTGAATGCAGTCCTGTGCCACGTGCTCTGGGGGGCCCTGCGTGTGCAGGGAGGTTGGACTAGATGACCTCTAGAAGTCCCTTTCAACCTTAGGCATTCTATGATTCTATGATTCTATGGTTATCAATAAAACCTATTTCTTTTTCACGAGTTAAGTGCATTGTGCCACTCACCCCCATCACCACTTGTTCCATGAAACAGGAGGAATCAAAAACATTCCCTCCCACTATCCTCTTTGTCAGTGTTTAGAACACTTCTTTTGAGCTTATGTATATATATAAGCTTATATATATTTATATCAGAGCAATAACAATAATGAGAGGAGAGAGAAGCTATTACAAAGAGGAAGCAAAAACACTTCCACCATTGACTACCTTCCACATAAAATATAAATGAACTTGACAGAAGTAGGAAGCTTTATTCCCTCTCTGTGCACCAGATGTGATATTTATTGTTGTTGCAGTTTCATTGCCTTCTGTGTGAGGACTGGCTCTTTAAGCAGTCTGTGCTGAATGGTAACACCTGTAGCTACTTCTGATTCAGATTAGTAGTTCTTAGAGGGGGTTATCTCAGCAAGCTGAGGGTTTCTCTTAAAAAAGAGGCTAGAGCCTCCAATATTTTAACCTGCCTTTATTGTTGTTATTATTATTATTATTATTAAAAATGCATTTAAATTACAAGCTCCTTTTCAGATTTCTCATTACTAGCCACTCAAGCACATGACAATGTTTATCTTTTGCTGCAGTGGAAAAAGAGTTTTCAGGCTCTTCAAAGAGAATGTATTCTCAGGAGCTTTAACCCAGTATAACCCTGCACCTCTGACCTGAAAGTAACTGAAATGAAAGAGAAAAGTAACCATTCCCAGAAAGATATCTGCTCTGTGAATGAACACAGTGTTTAGTCTGAATACTCATCCAGCTTTTTCTCTTAATGATGAGGATTGTTTCCACAAAAATATTGAGGAGTCTCTCTCACTCTGGCTGAGGGTCAGAGAAATGATGGTATGAGGCCCAGATTGCTCCCTAATCTTATGTGAATTTGTTCTCATACCCTTGTCTAACGGGTCCTATAGGCACTGAAGAGTATAGATCTTCAAAAACCTTATTAGATGGCTTAAGTTGCTTAGGCTACCCATGAGCCTTAGTGACATATAACCTCTGTGCTTTAATTTTGTTTTGTTTTGTTTCTCTCAGTAAAATTCTTTAAACCACAAAATATGGGAATGTTTCTTTATAGGTATAAGCAGCTAAATGTTCTCTCTTCCACATAATGCTCTGTTCGGCATTCCTCTGTCTATCTTTTCCAGCCAGAGTATATATATGTAATGAAAAGTTCACTGATTAGAACGTGTCCTAGGGAGACACAGGAGAGGTGTTGAGGTGTTCCTCCTCTGCCCAATGGGTCTGTGTGTATGTGTGGCTCCTCTGCCTAATACGTATAAGAAGCTGCATTTCCTATTTTCCAGAAGAAAGTCCCAAATGCAGGATATCTGCAGTGTGGTAGCCTCTTTATCACTTCTGTCTGCACTGTTTCAATCCAAACGTGCTTTAGGCAAAAAGGAGTTCATAGCTGGTAGTTAGGGCATTCATACAGAATAGATGAGACCTGGTTTCCTATTAGGATTTCTTTCTTATTTTGTATTTTGTAAGCCATTCTCTTTTCATATAATAAAATGAGTACTTTAACAGATTCAGCATATAAAATTTCTGTTTATCCATCAAACTATTGTGGACAACATGACACAGTTTGTTAGGCAGCCTGAAACATTTTCTACTTTCTTGCTGTCTAAGCCAATTAAACATTAAGCATAATAGTGTGTGTGAGGAGTTATATGTTTATGCATATGTGTAGTAAATATATCATTAGATAATAAAAATAAAATAATATATATATTATAAATATAACTACATTGCATTAAACATAATTACTTACATCATGAGATAATGACAATAAATTTATTTTAATTCCTTTTGCCGAACTGCAGATCTTCAGCAATGCTGATCTAAAGTTCCGGTAAAAGAACAAAAAAAAAAAAAAAAGGCAGTTGATATGCACAGGGCTATCCTATAATAATCCAATTATTTCCCATAGAGCAGAAATGGCATGCAATTTCCACACCTGTGACTCCAGAGAGATGTTATTTGCACAGTTTGGATCTGAATACCTAGATAAATTTTGTTATAGTGTCCTAGCTTAGATTTATGTTAAATTTCTCTCTTTCTAAACTCCATGGTCACATATTATCTTCTGGTGTGCTGGTTACATGCACTGCTCTCTTGCTTCACAGGAAACCTGTCTTGATGATCAACTTCCATACCCTTGTGTTTAGTAACCACGCCATAAAGGCAACGCCTGCAGCTAGAAGCTCCAGCTCCACAGTGGGGAGAATGAGAAAGGTGGGGACTGTGTTTTCCCTTTTGCATTTCATCTGTCTTTCACGATGTAGCTCTGCTAGCTGCCGCAGGCAAGAGACCCTTTGGTTCAGCAGTAGGATGACTGGTAGTGTGCTCCTGAGGGGTGGGAATTCAGAATATCTTTGTCATCAGATGCCTTAACACTTGAAACACAGAAGAAATAAATGCATATCAGGAAATACACTCCTTATAACGAGAATAATCTTGAAAAATGAAATAATTTCACAACATTCAAATGTCTTGGTTGCTTAGGGACATACAAGCACTGACAAATTGATTGTTATAAAGGAATTCTTTGGCCTTGCAGAAGCCTGAGCGACTTTTTTTTTTTTTTTGAGTCAAACGTTAATTGATTGTATTTTCCATGTTTTACATTTGCATTTACAACTACCTAAAATTCTTGTCTGTTTCTGAAATGTTATCAGTTCACCTGTGCAAAGCAACATCAGAATCATCCTTCCTATTTCTGTATTTCCTGCATGGTGTTCTCCTGAGTCTGTGTACAAAATTTTGTTTAAATTAAATATGTAATAAAAAAAATAGTTTAAGATGTGCTGAACTAATGGTTTACCTTCTGTCTTGGGCAAATGCGAAACTTCCAGCTGTCTACAGTGAATCACACAAGATATCTTTTTTACAAAGTCATCCTGTTCGAGTTGGTGATAAAGTGCAACACCCACTGCAATTCATTGTTATATGAGCAACTGTAACCAATATATACACATTCATCATCACCAAATTAAAGCAGTTCCAAGAAACATAGCAAATTCAGAGAAGCAAATAACAGAGTAACTGGATTTTTTCCTTCCCTGTGAAAACAGTTCTATATGTTAAAAATAAAAAAGTAAATCTCCAAAGGTAAATCAGAGTTTATAATCCATATTAAATTGAAGATAGCTTGTAAATATGTTTTTTCTTCTAAGAAACTAAAAAAAAAAAAAACCCAAAAAACAAACAAATAAAACCCCCCACTAAATTAAAAAAAAAATTGATTGGAAACACAATTCATGTGTTTTCCCACTGTTTCCACATTATTGGGATGAATTGCTTAAGGTAAAATTTACAGAGATGCATTGCATTTTTCCTAGACAACTGGTTTTATTCTGGATCTGCAAGTGATCAACTGCAGTAAAGAGTCTGATCTGGACAGTAGGAACAGAAAATGTAGAATATGTAGAATATGTCTTCCACATCTATAAAGCAACAGCTACCCAACATTCTATGCCCATCTCTCTCTCCCATGTCCATTTTCTCTTTCACTCTACTTTTTACTGACTCTTTTATGGAGTATTTTCTGCCAAAAGTAACAAGTCAAAACAATTGAACTCTACGGCCAAACACACTTTTGAGGACATACCATATTTTTCTAGCAAAAATATCACAGAAGAGATGCACTGCAGAGAGAACAGGGAGATTTCAACATTAATTCCTTGGAAAACCATAATGCTTTTTTTTAAACTGTAGATTCTATGCTGAAGATATAAGTACTATAAGTATTATTCTTTTTTTTTCTTCTTTTTTTTTTCTCTACCTACTCACCGTTCCTAAACAACTCCTTGCGGCCCCCTTCTATATCAAGTCATTGAAAGTTTGAAGATGTACCCTGAGGTATTTAATTTATTAATTGTATTTTATATAAATGTTTTAAGGTGTTGGCTAGGTGTTCTTAGTGCTCTTATCTATTAAAACAAATCTATCATGACAGGCAAGGCAGTGGAATTTAATACAATCTATCAACAGTGTGTCATGCTCTTTGAAAATCATCTCACATTTCCCCTCCCTCTTGGTAACCTAATTTTAAATGCATTGGGGAAAATGGCATGTGCAATGTGCCCTCAATGTCTATAGATATGGCCTAATTTAGTACAAGTGGGGACAGATTCCAAAAGTCCCCATAGATATCAGTTCCCTTTTGCCAATTCTCAGCTTAACTGTGGCAGTACAGAAAAGAACAAGAGGTGATTTTCAGAGGGTAGGATAAATTGGGGACAATTTTATGCTCATTAACTTTGTTAATCATCAAGTTATATATTTTTTCTGTATGTTATTTACTACCCAAAAATGTGATGCAAACTAGCAATGCAAAGAATATTGTCTGTGTATGTGGCTATTTTTAAGATTCTGTCATTAGCACAGACTTTATTGTCAGAAAGACCACTGCTCCATCTCTACACTATGCTTAGAATACTCTCTGAATACTTCATGTTTGTGAGGTTGAACACATTGAGTTACTGAGGCCCTGTAAGAACTAAAATTATGTGCATACCTCTGAAACTCAGGTATATACTGAAGATAACATGCTTCATAGAATTGTCCCATTAAGTAATGCTCAAGCTAGCACTGAAATAATGGAAATATTTTATTGCATTTGAATGTCACTACACTCAAAACAGCAAAGTAAAAAGATACTTCAAGTTTTACAATTTAATCATCACACTAAGGTGGGTGACCTGCTTTCAAACCAAAGTTACATTTTCAAACTGTGTTGCTCTGGCCTTTGGGGATGTATCAGCTTGAGTCAGTATTGGTTAGAGCTCCTCTTGGTGTTCATGTTCAGTGGCAATAAATCAGATAATTCTGCACCAGGCTTCACCGAGCCTAAATGATGTAAATAGTCATTCCTACAGATTATTAAAATGGCATAACAATTTGAAAATTGTAGGTGGAAAAGAAAGAATACAATTACCTGAGGACTGCTCTGATGGAATCTAGAATCTATCCAAGTTTATTAAGTGAATTCATACAGACTACTCAACTCATAAATGTAAATCCTCTAAAGAGTTTTAAGTTTACTTTGGAAATATTTTAGGGACTTCCAGATAAAAAGAAAAAAAAAAAAGATTAAAACCAGTGTCATGGTAAATTAAGCAGCTGTGACAAATATTTTAAGCAAAATCTATCAAAACCTACCCAACTTTGGTCACTAGAAGTTGTCATGTGGAAAGTCAGAGCTTCACAGGCCTTGTGCATTATGCCTAGCCAAGTGAATTTCCTCTATCAGAGACAATTAGGTAATATCCTGCTGAAAAGAGACAGTCTACTGTGCAATTAATTTGCCAGAGTTTGCTGCAGGGAAGCTTCAATTCATCTCTTACACTGCATGAAGTTCCTCAGCTTCTGCTTGTGGACAGCTCCTCCATTTGACTTCCTGCATGTTAGTGGAATGTCTTGGGTTTCCTGTCTCCCGCCTGACATGCCGTGTCTTTTGCTTATCTGAGCTCATATTCGTACAGGTTCCTGTTCGCTCTTCCACTTCACAGAATGACATCATGACATGAAAAAAAAGAATCTAATCTTGTCTGTAAAATAATTTTAAGCTCATCTGGGGCACAAATAATAACAAACCAAAATCTGAAACATATTACTATTCTGTGATCAGTTTATAGTTTCAGAGTTAAGAGTATATTGATTATTGAATTATATTTAATTATGCATTTATTAAAATATTTTTGTCCTTTAGTTTTAATCTGAACTCTATTTTTTAAGGACATTCCTTACATCTGTTACTGACAGAAACAGTACCTCCTTTAAGTCTAGCAAAGCATTCTTCAGTGTTAATTCTTATCACCACAGCAAATAGTAGCTAATTTTGAAATATTAGCATTTGATGAACTTGCCACTATGTATACGTGTGTGTATAAATATATATGTGTATATATTTATGTATACATATATATGTATATATTTATGTATATATTTGTGACATATATATATGTATACATATATCTCACAAATAGTTATTATAAACTGTGTTTAATATGTTCATAGCAGCAACTCAAGTAAGTTAAAGTGAAGAGAGCCACTGGAATCTCCAGGGATCCTCTAATTTGCTGCTACAGAGAACAGAATGTATTATTCATCAAAGGGGTATTTTTCTCTTCTGAATGAGAACATACCACATGCCTCAGGATGATACTTGAGAACATCACTGCTAGAACCGTATCTTTTTTTAGATGATGATGGTGTATTCAAAAATATTTATGTGACTTACTAGAAACACAAGTGTCTTTGAAAGTTATTCAGATTTATCTTTTTAAAAATGTTAAGGCTTGCCTCCATATCACAATTCAAAGCCCTACAAAGATGTAAAAGTTCAGACAGCCAAAGCACTAGCATAGTTAGATGTTTCTGAAAATAGTGACTCACATACAGAAATGACACCCTGAACACCTCTTGTCACTCAGTCTTTGTGTTCTGACAATCTGTGTAAGATTAAGAAAGGTAATATTGGTCTTGTGGTCAAAATGAAACTTGAAAATGAATTCTTCATAATTATTTTCTCCTTGAGTTTCAAATGTGAATGATAGTCTCATATACTTTCTAGCCTAAATAATTTCTGCTGTATGCAAATAAAAACTTCTATATGGTGATTATGAACTCCAATGATGATTAAATATGTATCTGAGGAAGTGGTCCCTCTACATGTGACACATCTGCTGTGAGGTGTATAGGTCTCACTCTCTCAAGATGTTGTAGACATCTTCAATCTTCTAGTCAGCCCCCCTCTCTTTATAGCCAGCAGAAGGCAGTAAAAATTTAAATGTGATTCATCTCACCTGTTTTAGATGAGATGAGTTACATACAGGAAGTTCCCATGTCTTTCCCCTGACTCGAAAACAGAATTGAGATGTAGTAGTAGCACATTGTAGTAGCTCAGATGCGGAAGTATACATTGTAAACATCTGAAAGTTAGATTAAATGAACTTAATTCACAGTGTGTCTTGACAGCACACTCTAAAGCATCACATGGTTGAATGTCAGTTTTAATGCAGTAGGAAACAGGATGGCAAGCTTTCAAATGGATTCACAAAAATAATTATCTGTACCTATTTGCAACTGGAGTGTCCAACTAGAACTGTAAAATAATTCAAAGATGTCTGGCAAAATGGAGGTGTCACACCCGTTTCAAGAAGGGGCAAGAATCAGGATTTGGTGCATTTCATCCTCACTTCAGTCCCTAGGAAGATTAGGGAGTGTATTCTTCTGGAAACCATTTGCAAACACACGAAGGATAAGAAAATATGTCAGAACATCCAGCATGAATTTGCCCAGAATAAATTGTGCCTGAGAGGACAGATCCAGTGTGGGGAGGGGTGAGGGTCAATGTAGACCTCAGCATGATCTCCAATAATACTCTTGCAGCCAAATTGATGAGATATAGACTTTGCAAGAGGACTATACAGTGAACCATCAGGTTTAAAAGGTCTCATTTGTATTACAAATCTGGCTGGTTACTTGTGTCATGTCTGAAATATAAACACAAAAGCCTATACTATTTAATGTCTTTATTAGCAACCTTGGTGAGATGTCACCACATACTCTCAGTTGGTTTGTCAACATTATCAAATTATAAAGAGCAGGCATCACACTGAGGCACAAGGATGCAATTCAAAGGGCCTTTAACAGGCTGGAGTCTTACACTTGGGATGAAACAACCCATGCAGCAGTACAAGTTGCTCACCAAATGAATAGAAATCAGTTTCTCTGAAAAGCACTTGGTGTCTGAGGTAGGCAATAAGACGAACATGAGTCAGCACTGTGAGCTGCATACTGACTGCCATAGCCAGAAGGTCCAGGGAGGTTATAATTCTCAATCATCTTGCTCATTTTCAGCACTTGTGATACCACATAAAGCATACAGTGAACAGTTTTGGTCTCCTCAGTACAAAAGTCATTAACATACAGGAGTGAGTCCAATGGGTCACCAAGATGATGTAAATATGATGGAAAATCCTAGAAAAGACAGAGATAACTGGGTTTGTTCAGCCTTAAGAGTTAAGGTTAACACATAAGAGTTAAGGTAATGTTTCTATCTACTTCATGGGTGGATATAGATAAAATAGAGCAGGATTTCTCAGAAGTACATTGCAATGCACAACGATTGGGTAAGAGATAGAGAGAATTTGGAATAGAGATTTTCTGGCCAGGTATCAGTGAAAAAAAAATCACTGTGAAGGTGATTAAGATCTGAATCTGGCTTCTCAGAGAGGTTGTGAGATCTGCGTCTTTGAAGATGTTCAAAATTCACTTGGACACAGACCTGAGCAGTCTGCAATAGTGGACCCTGCATTGAATTTGGGACTGGACTAGATGACCTTTACAGATCTTTTACAAAGGGATTCTAAATTAGTCTGTGATTCCATAAGGATCCATCTGAATGCATTTGAAACATGAACACGCAAAAATATTAAAGCATTGGAGAGATTTGGAGGGAAATAAGTAGAATACTAAATGCTGTTACTCCAAAGATTTTTCATCCTTGTATTCTGGGTCATAATCTATGCAGGTAGCAGGTACACTAGTGATTACAGTTTATAGAGCTATATAGTTTTCCCTTTAAATCCTTTCTATAGCAGACACACATAAATTTCTGTCAGTTGTTAGTATTTTGGAGGTTCCTCTAGCAATACTTTTTAAAGTTCTTCTAAATCTTCTGAGATTCTATAAATATTGTTGGTTTTAAAAGTGCTATTTTTAGTTTCGATGTGGATACAGTTTTCCATTCTTATCTTGTTGATATGAATAGCATCTAATGTCCAAGCTGGTAAGTAAATGAGGCTCTGGGAATTGGATTGTTCTTATTCTCATTAAAATCTAATCATCATTGTGAGAACAAACATCTATTGAGACTTTTTTTTACTAAAACTTCTAAAGGATCTTCTCCAAGTTTGCATACACATGCATTCCATGTTAAGTATGAAGGCTATTTAAAACACTGAATGCATTTCAGCTGTAATACCACTGTTTTTTCCAGGCTTACGCACAGGAATGATCTTGCTCTCAATTCTGTGATTAAACCAGTGCAACCATTTACTTCTCTCATGGACTGAGGAACCCAACAGCGCTACAGCGCTATAGCTAAGACATTGTTAAAATGTTTTAATGATCAACTATATCTGCATTAATTTTATTCTGCCTTTCACTCCCTTCCACTCTCCTCCTTACAGTTATAATATCAACCCAGGAATCACAAAGTGTTATATCTTTTGAAAGAGAATAATTTAGGAAAGAATTATAGACATATTCATATATAGATAGCATAGTGCAAGCCAGATTTATGCATCTAAGTAAGGATACTCCTTTTTGCTCAGAAACTGAAAATAAGCATAATGAAAAGTGATTTTAGATACACTGAGACTATAAACACTGACCTCTGGAATTCTAATACCTGGAATATACAGTGAATTCTGTTCTGTGGCAATAATGTGACTTTGGAAAATTCAGCTCATGCAGGTAAAAGAAAAATAAATAAAACTATTTCATGAAAAAATTGTAGGAGTGTGACAATATCGGTGCAGATGGTACCAGTATACAATATTATTGCATATTTTATTCCATTCCTAGATCTTTAAAATAATCAGTCTGTAACAAAGAATTCTGTGCATCACTTACTTTTAGGAAAAGAAACATGATGCAAAATTAAATTGTGAATGCCTCTGATTTCTAGAGCAATGGTGAAAATGATTCCAAGTCTTTGAACTACAGATTCTCAAGGACTACACTTTAATGCAGCCATTTTAAGTCCTTCTGGTTAGTCATTTTAAAACCCACCCATCTCCCTGATTTTCATGTTGCACTTGCTAGCTTTCTGCTATGTTTACCTGCATACTACAACAGTGTAAGTAGAAATAATTGTAATCATGAGAGGAGTGATAATTGCAAACAGCTAGTTCCCCATTTGCCCTTCAGTCATAATACTTCCAATAATACTGGAAGGGTGTGAAAGCTCTCAACTGTTAAAACAGTGGACAGACTCTTCCCCCTTTCTCTGCAAATTCAGAGAGATTTGCATGAAGTGGATAGGAAGATGCACCATTCCTCTGTAGAAAGGATGTGTTGAAGAAAAATTTGAACACTTCTAGGACATAAATTCAAGTGTTTTTAGTCCAGTAATTTTTAAAACTAAATATTATAATTCCAATCCAAATTTCTTATGATAGGTGCTGAGTCACATTGGTAGATAAAACCAATTAGTTCAACAGGAATATAAAGGGAGGTTAGAATTATGAAACATATGAAACAAAAACAGAGTATCTTATAAAATTATGTGGAAGAGGATTTTTATCTTGTTTTTTTAAGTCACCTGACTATAAGAAAACATACAAGTTAGGTCTTTGATTTTCAACTGATTTGTTGAGGAAAGGAGTAAGGCTCAAACTATTCAGGAAAAGCAGAAGGAAAACCTGCATGCATCTTGGTGTCCATAGGCGAGCCTTCCACCATAACAAAATGTGTTTTTTTGTCAGAGAGGCTGAAGTCAGGCCAAGTCATCCTGGCCTATCTACAGGGAGGATTTCCTCCTCTTCTCTGTATAAGGACAATATTTAGTTCCAAGAAATGACTGTTGATGTTGCTAACTAGGAGAGCTGAATAATTTGAGCACAAACAAAATTAAACATAATATTTTGTCCTCTTCCAAAGATACCTCAAATGTAGAGATATCTAGCTACTAAGGATATCTGGTTAACCCCTTTTCAGCATAAAAGGCAAAGACAAGATGCAGGAAAAGTATTAAATTAAACTCTCAGACCCACAAGCCCAAACAGCAACAAAGGAAGGAGACAGTACCAAAGACCAGAATTTTTAGATCACTTATTTATTGTTGGGCCATTGTAGGAACCACTCAAGTATAACTTCGAAGAAACTCAACCAGAATTTTGCAACAGAACCTTTGAACTCAGAACTTATAAAAGAAAGGAAACAAAGAGTGGTGGTGGTTTAAGAAAAGGTGGTTTAAGAAAAAAAAGAATTGATTATGAGATGTTGCAAGGAAGAGTTGATTATAAGATGTTGCAAAGAGAGTACAGAGATACACAAAACTTGTTAATGAGTGTTTAGAGGACCAAAAGTGGAGAAAGGGAGAGATTAATGTGGATTATGTAGGAACAAGCATTGGAAAACGAAGAGATGGACAGACAAAATGGGCCAGTCAAGCTCAGTAAACTTCTGTATCTACTTGCTTATTTCTAGTCCTATATTTATGTTTAAGACTTTGTGTGTGTGTGCACCTGTGTTTGTGTGAGAGAGATTTGGTAATGAACTTCTTGTTGGACTACATGGAAAGCAGGAAAAGAAGGAGACCATATCCTGGAAAAACGAAGTTCAGAACTGGAAACTGGATAAAAAAGGCCCAGGATCTAGACATGGTCTAAGGGTGGTCTAAGATCTGACCTAGGGTTCAAAGGACCTGCAGGTGTCAATCAAGATCCTGGGAGTGTAAGCATGTTTCTACTAGTGAATTTCCAGCCTCATCAGCCAGGGACGAGGATAGGATAGAGTCCTCCATGTTGTTTACATTTATGTGAATGGTGTTGGCATGAACGTACTTGCCAGTAATGGCCTTGCTCCCCAGTTTGTGCTGATGTGTGTGGTCAGGCTGTGTGTGTCTGTGTCTGTTTGCACCTTCGGAATATGTGCTGCTGCTGGGACCTGAAAATGGGAAATAGGAGCAGCCATATCCAGAGAAGTCTCCTGGGTTCATCTTCCCTTTACAGCTGAAATGGTTAATGCTACACACACACAGCTGTGCTCAGAACAGACAGGACCTTTTCTTCTTGCCACCTGAGCCTCCAAACCTGACACCACTCATACTGAAGCAGGTCTGTGAGCATTTCTGTTAGGCTTTACTGCAATGTCTTTCAAATATCCAGCTGCTTTAAGCTTTTCTTTTTTAATCTAGCTTCAAAGCACATGGCACATCTCTGAAGCCTTGGAGTCATTCAAATCTGCAGCACTCTGGGGTTTCTGATTCATACTCTGTAATTTGAAGCATGACTAACCTGAGAAGACCTGGGATGTATTTATTAATTATCTTCTTATAGCACCAAAAGATATACATAGAAATGTACAGCCAAAATTAAAGACATGATTTTTTTTCTCCCCCACAGGAAGCTTTAAGTCTAAGAAGTGATTGATCATATAAAGCACCAAAAAGTCCCTGTGTATGTTGTAGGACAGCAGGTTTCTCAAGCTCCCTGGACAAGGTTCTAATAACCTGCAGAACATTATCCTTGGGAGAGAATTCTAAACTCTTAGTTTAGATTCATATCTGCATTTTAGATGTTTAGATGAGCAAGGCCTCTGAATCTTTTAAACTCAGGAACCACTCTTGCTTAAGGGTTTTGAATTATTCTTCCTACTTTTCACAGGAAAATAAGATGAAAAAAATAGGAAAAGAGTACTTCTATATCTGTCAGTACATTCTGATAAAAAAAATATTTACTTCAAAAAAGGAGAGAAATTCTGTTTATAGACGATTGTTCCTCTGCCAGTATTCATATTTGAGACTGTGGGTCAACTTAATGCTAAAGGATATATCTGTGTGATTTGAACTGCCCTTTTTTAAAATACAGCATGAGTTATTATTATGCATATACTTGTGATACATATATGGATCAAGAGGTGCTCGTGGAACAACATGAAGAATTTGTCTTTCTCAGGATACCCACTTTTCAGGGAACATTTATTTCCTCCCAATGAATATTAGTTAAAATAAGGAAAAGCATGTTTTTTGGTGTTACTCAAACACCTCTACCTTCACAAAGTTATAGCTGCAGGGCTCCTTCTTCGAGTGAGAATGCAAAAACATTCTCTGTCATCTTGTGCCAACAGTGTATGTATGTGATTGATAAACTTCCTTTCTCTCTTGCTTTATTACTAGGATTTTAAAGTAGAAAATAATTTACTGAAGTAATCTGTTAGTGTCCAAAGCAAAAGCTTAGTTCATGCATGTGGAAGCAGAGGTTTGGCTCTACAAACTAAATCTATTCATACTGTTTCTTTCCTTGGAAAATGAAGTTCCCACTGTACCTCCTTCTTCCATCAACCCTTTTTGTTGCTGAGCCCTGTTTGGTTATTGCCTACTGTCATTGCTGGTAGTGAAAGATTAAGCTGTCCCTACATATATATTCATGCAGAAAAAATAATTCAAGAAATTGCAACTCCTCTCTAAAAATCCCCTCAATTTTCCCGCTAATGGATAGCTTTCTCCTTTTTCATCCACTTGGCTTAGCATGAACTGATGTCCTATTTTTGTATCATTTCTCTAATTTCAGGTTCAGCTTTTCAAATCTTCTGTGTATACAGTCAAACAGAAAAGTGATAGAAATTCTAGACTTGACAAGAGGCTTGCAATTTTTTTCTGGCTGTTTTTCAGTTATCAGTTACTTCAAGACACTTAAATATACGGAATAGTAGACCTGAATTGTACCATAACAATTTTCCTTCTTTCCTCAAAATTTACCCTTTAGTCAAATTACTTTGACTATTGGACATCAAAAATCAACAAAGACTAGATGGAGAATTAATGGAAATATGATCTTATAACAAAAGTAAAATCACAGATAAGAAAATATCACACTTTTTTCCCATTCAATCCATCACATATATGTCAAGACATTAAGAACAGACAGACTGTCTTCACACAAGTTTACACTAAAAATAGAGGTATATATTTTGATTAATTCTCCAGATTCCATGAGAATATAAATAATTTGTTCCACAGTACCACCTTAACACTATTAAAATTATTTTGACCTTTTGTAAAAACATTACAACCTGCTAGAAAACATTGGCACTCTATTTGCTACATTAAATATCAAGGTGACTAAATAGTAAAGTTGCTCTCTTTAGTTGGCAAAACGGAGATCAAGAAATTATTCCCTTTGCATCTAAAACATTCACAGGGCTACATAATATGTCAGGGTGTCGTATGGATTCTAATGGGTCAATCTAAACATTTTTAGGTTTATTTAGGTCTGAAGTGTGCCTTAGGTGACAGGAAATGCCTGTTGTAGTCATATTTAGTAGTACACTAAAAGTTGTATTTGAAGAGGGGTTATAACCTGGCCTCTGTTATTGTGGTGATTATTGATCACAGGTGCATATAAACAAGATACAGTTCATTACCAGCACCAAACTGTGCCAAAAACAAGGGAAGATGGACTGAAAATTTAGCCTGAAGGGTTTTGTTCTTGCTGCCATTCAAGTTGATAGCAAAACTTTCTCTGACTTGAATAAGATTTGGTCCCAACCATTGGATATAGTGCCTGTGAGTGAGATGATTGTTTTTATTTTAATGTATATTGACATGCCTTAGTCTGAAAAAATCTTTTCATTATAGACATTTGGATTACTTTGTGGCCTGAGCATTCATGGCTCTTAACTGTTCTTGGTATTTAAAAAAATAATAATTTAAATTCTATCTCCTGCCCTATTACATTTGAGGTCCCTGACATCACAGGTTTCTGTAAAATCAAGTGTTGCAACATAGATCCTGCAAATGTGTACACTGGTAGGGCACAAGGCAAAGGAGATGAACAGCAACTGAACTGAGCCACAGCACTGTGGTTCAATCACTCTTTCACTGCATTGTAATTGCAGTTTGCAGACGAAATATCAAAGAGTAAATTCAGGCTTTGGCTTAGGCCAAAGCACTCTCATTGGTTTTGTTGTAAAAATGTAACAGAAGGCAGAACTGGTTATGAAGAGAAGGTAAATATTTACTGCTGATAATTCTCTCTCTTTTGCTTGCACTCTCTCTCTAGCTTAGTGATAAATGTGTTTTCATTCATGAACCGTTTTAACATCTATATGAAAAGAAGACAGGATGAGGCCAGACAGAAAGAATATCCACAATCTCCACCTTTGCTATTTTTGGCCAGATACTCGTAGAAATATTGTGTAAGTGATGCTTCCCGTCTCTTAGTTACAGGGTATGACCTACTACAACTTCCAGGATATTCAGAAGTTCACCCATGCCATATCACAGATGGTGACTGTTGCAATCAGAACTCTCAGCTGCACTGTATGAAGCTGCCAATCCATACACAGCAAAATGGCACCTCGGATTAAAAGAATGGATGAAAACTCAACTTTAGCTCTAGTCACAGGAACTATGAAAAAATGACATTTACTGATAAAGGAAATGATAAATGAAAAGGCAACGAAGACAGGGATTTCCTGTTAAAAACTAACATTCAAAAGGAAGAGGAAAAAAAATAAGAAAAAAGAAGAAAAAAAAAGAAGGAAAAGACACAGAACTCCATGTGTATGAAGCTCACATTTATATGGGAGAATTATTTAGTCAATCTAATAAATAAAGGTTGTGTATTCTAATAGAAGAACTGAACTTCTCAGAAATTTTCTGCCAATAGGGAAGAGAAGAGAAGGTTTCTTCTTTTCCTAAAAAAAAAAATGTTATTTTTAACGTATAGAAGGATACTTTAATACCTTGCAGTTGGATTATTTAGAGGGAAAAAATGTAATTAAAAACTTTGGAGTAATTATAGCAATAGTAACTATGGAAATTTGCATCAGAATTGGATTATGCCACTACCTTGACATTGGTGAGATGGTATCACCTGAATAATTTTATTCTTTGTATTGTTTCGGCAGAGAAATCAATTAAACATTCTTCGCCCTTCTCTTCTCCCTGTTAGTCATATTTGAAGTTTTGATGTGGCGCATTCCGTTTATTTGCTGCCGGCCTAATAATCCCCTTCATGCTGGGAAAACCTTTGTTCTCTGACAGAAGTAATAAAGCTGTCTGCACGATTCCCTCTTGTGAGACATGGAGCGCTCCCATTTTATTTAATCTGCTGGTGAACAGCCTTTTCAAAGTAAACACTTCACAGGGACTGAATGTGGATTGACATGCCAGGGACTGGCTTGTGTGAACAAAAAATTAAAAAACTTGCCTAAAAAAAAAAGAGGGACTCTTAACTTCATATGCCCCTTGCCCTCCATTCCTCGATAGACTGGCATGAGAAACTGAGGTCAAATGGGTTTTAGCTATCATTTCTGCTGGAGCATGTGTCTTCCTGTGGAAGTGCTCCCGTTTTCCCCTGCTCTTCATTCACTCATTCCCACTGAATGGCGAGCGTGCAGAAAATGAAGAGATCTAAATGCCAGCAGGAGGCTGGCTGCTTTCTTCTAGGCATGTCCTGAGCCCAGTCACCCAGAACAACTTGTGATCCCTGGACAAAGACACTCGCAGCAGGTGGTCATATCAAGAAATTTTCCTCCTGGAATTAGATATTATTCCAGGAATCACTACTGAGTCAAACATAATGCCCCATCCTGCTGGGTCAAGTAGGATTTCATTTCAATTTCTTTACACAACGATGCGTTTCATCTTGTCTGCGTACAATGACAGTGCTCAGGCATGAAATAAATTGAAGTGCTTGAAAGGCAGAATTATCCCTTGAACCTGCAGCATTCCCGACCCCAAAAACATACATTGTCAAGTGAGTTCCAGATAAGCAGGATCTTCACTGAGTGTTTGTGCTGCTTGGCTTCCTTTAATCATACTCCCTTTTGTAAAAGGGATTTTCGAGGGGAAAGATAAATCATTGCTGAGGAAAAAGGTCATTTTCAAAAGGCTTTAAGAGCTTCATTTTGTGTGGCTTTTCAAGGTGAAACAGGTAATTCAGTGCAGTGAAAACCTTTTGTATTTAACTTAATTCACAGTTCACACTACCAAGAAGAAAAGTAATGAAATAAGCTTGAATAAAATTCTTCATTAAAAATATGTGAGTTATATCTTGTTGTTTGCTAATACATTGTCTTGAATATTGAAAAATAAATATATGGCTAATATTAATGTTATGTATCCTGGCTTTAAATCATCTGTGGCTCCAATATTGGACCATTTTCTTGCTGCAGTACAAAAGATATCAAGATGATTTCTTCTGGGAACCCTTTTAGTAACTTGTATAGTGATTTACCGATACTGAGCTATCGAGACATATCATTGGACACCTTACTGTGATGCACACTGTGACTCTATTTTTAGAGTGAGGCTACAAATGTATCAATTTTCATGGAAAGTATTCCTTCCCTAAGCCTAGGGTTTCTTTTTTTAACTTTCAGACTATCTGGGTAGACCTTCTAACTCTCTGGTCAGAGATTAGACATCTATCTGCTCAGGGTATCTATGTTTTGTGTTTTAAGCTGGGGATCAGTGTAAGAATGAAGAGAAATGATAACAGATTTAGGTTATTAGACTAAAAGTCATGCTACATCTCACTTTTCCTCTTTTTTTTTCATTTTTTCTCTCTGCTCTGAGTAATTTTTGTGGCTCGATGTGTCTGATGGGGAGCAACTATGCAAAATAATTGCTCATCAGTGTAAACTGAATAATCTTCACTTCAAAAATAGTTCTAATCAAGAAGCTCCTCTTTTATAAAGAAGACAAAATACTTGTAAAGCATTCATCTATATGAAAAATAGGGAATACAGTAGCTGATTTTGTTTATTTGCTTGCTTTTCCCACGTATAAAATAATATTGATCAAAATATGATTGTTTTCCTTGACCACTGATCTAAATCTGACACAAAATGATCCCTATAGAGAAAAACTTAAAAAGCAGTAAAAATAAGCAGAATGACTATAATAAATGACTGTTCTTCTGTGACATGACTTCATTCCTTTGTTATTTCCTCTTTTAAGGAAAAAACAACCACATTAAGGAAATGCAATAAAGATTACAAATAGAATGGGCCTGATGAGGAGTTTCATGAAGAGACTGTGTTCTTCAAAATATACTTGGTTTTCCAAAACATATCTACATGTTTAACAAAAGATAATACCTTTGCCTCCAAAACTTCCTGCTCTGCAGAATATGATATGCTTTTTAAGTAGTGTCTTACAGAGATTATACATAGGATAACTGTACTTACCTACTGTGACAAAACACTGGGAACCGAGTTTAAATTTTCTATAAAGTGCTATCCTGCAAATCAGAAGCCACTGAACAAGTCCCCATTTGATTCTATCATCCTAGTGGAGAAGGTATAAATGTAGTGCTGCTGGCATAATAGTAATTAAAATAATGAGTCCACTAAGGAGAAAGAGTGACCCTATTCAGTAAAGGGATAAGTGTATTAATTTGTGTAAACAATTACAAAAGGAAAATAGAGTATATTCCATTCTGTACAACCTTCTTTATGAGATCCTGGTGACTGAAAGCAACTATGACATGACAGGCCTGGAGAGAATTCTCATTCAGTATAAGCATTAAGAGTAATTAAACCCTAACTTGGGAAACAACGTACCCAAGTGAGAGAGTGGGAGGAAAGACACGGATTCACAGAACTTACTGTTAAAGAGAAAAGCAGCTCAAGCTGTCATTGATGCTCTTCTGATTATTCTAATTTCAGATTACTCCTCTAATTCACTCTTAAATCTGTCTGCTCCACCAGCAAGAACAAATGTTGTCGTTCCAGTTAATTTAATCACAAGGACAATGCCCATTTTCACATGAAACCTTTGGTTTCAAGGTCATTTTCAGAATTTTGACCTAAAAAGCAGGATAGATGATCTATTGGGAGGAAAAAAAAAAAAAAAGTACCCAAGTCTAGAAGTTCTACTGTAATTCATCGCTTGTCAATGCATTTCAAAGTCTTCAGGGAAAGTGTTACAGAATGAGTTCATATATATATATATATATGTATATATATATATATATATAGAGAGAGAGAGAGAGAGAGAGAGAGAGAGAGAGAGAGAGAGAGAGAGAGAGAGAGAGAGAGAGGGGATAGATATAGACAGATAATCAGCCTATTAATCTGTTCTGATAAGAGGACTGCTCTAATACAGATTTGCCAGATCAAAGGAAAACAAAATCTCAGACTTAATGGTAGATGACTTAGACAACCCAATATGTAAAAATGAATTGAGAGATAGCAACATTTCTCTGTAATCTTGTCCATTGGCTATAAAACTGTCTGACCAGGAGTTTAAAGATGTTGTCATTATACAAACTTGATCTAAGACTTGTTGACACCATCGGTTCTCTACAATGAGAGTGCCAAAGAGCTATGGCCCTACAACTTCAGAAAAGAGAGAAGATACTGAGAGGACATTTTGATTCATTCTTCAAGTTTTTTGAACAGCAAACATGAAAAAGCAAGCAAGACAGTTAATTTTGTTGATAATTAAAACACATGACTAGATGCATCTCACTTGTTTCAAGATGTTAAAACTTTCACTAAATAAAAGATAAATCAAAAGACAATACATTTGGGTATTGAGAAAGCAGATGACATAATAAGCAGATGACATAAACATATATTAATCTGTTTTTATTCTTTCCTTTATTAAATCTAACATAAATATATAGACAAAATTTGGATAACTCTTCCTTCTATAAGATTTACCTTAAATTTTATTTAAAGTATGGATTTATCAGTGTTTTTAGATAATTTAAACATGAACACAGACAATATTTTATTAGAAATATCACTCATTTTTTTCTGGATTTTTTTCAATATTTATTAATTAAAAGAAACAAAAATACCTACTGGCCATTTTAAAAGATGGGGGGGGATTTCCATTATTACGATGAATTTTCTTTTCTCTGTACATTAGTAACAATAAAAATCTATATTTTGAGTGCTGAAAGACCATTTATCATGTTTGCATTATTGATATGCATGGTTCTTTCCGATATGTCAAAATTCTTATTTGAAGATTAACCTGAGTTTGGTCCAGATGTATATCTAAGAATACCACATGAACAGTTGTTATTGTTTTTGATTATTCTAATCTTAAGTCAAATCAAAAATTGTACATATAAAAATGATACCATATTCAGAATATCTGGATTCAAACTATGCTTCAGTCAGTCATCTGTAAACTGGAAAGTTGCATAAATGTTTATTAATACACATATACATGTCTGTGAGCATATAATCCCTATATATATATACACACACATATATATGTGTGTATATATGTATATATGTGCATATATATTATATATATATTTCATAGACACTTTAATTTCTCTTGTTGAGAAAGATAACTATCATCTACCCTCAATGAAGCTCTTACACAGGGAATTACACGCCCATTCCCATCAACACGTTAAAACCCCCTGAGTTTTCTCCTCCATTTTCTGAACTTTTTTCACGTTTGTGCTGAGTGTGGCACCATGGCATGCTGGAGCATGGAGCACAACCTGCAACAGGATTTATGCTGAACCTACACAGCAGCCTACCAGACAACAAGCATGAAAGCGATCACTGCACCTACCAACCTGCAATTCTCCTACTGGGCCTTCAGAATATTTACTGGGCTTCCTGTTCTTTTCAGTGCCAACTCAGCATAAACATAGAGGTCCAATAGATTGCTTCAACTGTAACAGTCTGCTAAACAAGCTGAATTTCCCTGGCAGGACACAACTGACGACCAAATCATTTATTTCAGTATTACAGTGTTATTGAACTAAACAGGTCCTTATCTACAGTCACGTAAACCTTGCATCTTATAAGACTGCAACAAACAAGAATGAGCTTAAACACTATATAACTTTTATTTACTCAATACTATATAACATGTATATCCCCCTTTTTATTATTTGTACAAATGAAGAGGATATAATTCATCAAAATACTGTAAAATTTGATTTTCTTTTTGTTTCACTTCTTCTGTAAGAGTTTTGTGTAAGAGTAAATCTTTTCCTTCCTCCTCTTTTGTTCTACAGCAATTGGTGTATTTGACAGAAAGGAAAGAGAGGTCTGAGTATAAGTCCATAGATTAGCTAAAGATTAATTTTGTTTTTTAACAGTAAACTGTGCTTCATTTGGCCATGAATTCAAGATAACATTTTTATTTCTATTTTTTATCACTTTCTTTTATATATCAGAATGAGATTTAACTCTGCCAGGAACTGTACAGATACACAAAAAGAAAGACAGATCCTGGCACCAAGAATTCCTATTCTTAGCATAACAAAAGTCCTAGCAGATAAAACACAGGGAGAAACAAAATTAATGATTAATGATGTATGCAATAAACAGTCATTTGTGCATGTCAGAAGTACAAACATTTTTTTTAATGTGCATGCTCACATAAGGATCAACAAGAATTTCCAGTATTGGGATATGTAAAATTCTTTCTCTCCTACCTAGAGAAGATGCAATGGTAGCAATGAATAAAAGATGTAAAAATATGTTCCTGGAACTGATGGTCAAAGAAGACCTTTTACAGGAAAGTGAAAAAGAGACATCAATAAAAATCATCCAGTCAAGAAAATAAACTAATTGAATTAAGCAGTATGTCTCATAATTGAAACTTGTCTGTTTTATGAAAAAAAAATATTAAAATGTCATTCAAACAAACAAAGAACGTTTTCTTTGCCTTTTCTTTGAAGTACTTCATATATCAGATTAATCTATATTTAAAGACAAAGAACATGATGATATCCTTATGCTTTATATTTTGTTCCTTTTCTAAATCTCAGTACATGCAGCCATATGGATGGGTGTTACTATAATTCAAAAGTATCATCCGAAGAAACAAGGGAAGTAACAGAGTTAATGGTACAACTTATTAATTCTGTAATCCCAGTCTCCTTTTCAGTTTTTAAAATGCAAAGAATGAAAATCTTCTAAGATATTAATACAGAGATTCATAATCCAGCAGGTATCTACCAGCAGCTACTTTTAAATTCTGAGTACAATATTTGGGACTGAATTTTAACTGAATGTGAAATTAAGGCACCTATTACTGTTATTACACAAAATACATGTTTACGTCTAAAAAACATGTTTATTTCCAAATGTCTTACTATAATTAACCTGTAGGGTCATTTTTCATATGTACAAAGGGCTGAGATCAAGGAGAGCTGTGTGAAGTTCACTTCCATTCACAGCCTTTAAGGTAAGTCACACAGGAGCAGCACCAAAATTACATAATTTTCTCTGATCTTTTGTGAAGATTATATGTAGTCTTTTTAATGGCAGTAGGAAACATCCTGGGTTCTTCTATTCTTCTTGTTCCTATATTAAGAACTGAAATTTTTCTTCACTATGATGTGATAACTATGACATGAAATTTATCCATATGAAAACTAAAAAAAAAACAGAATTACTAAGGGTGTATCACAACTCACAAGCCTGAGGGGCCCAAGTGTTTTCCTAGAAAGGTGAGAGAATCAGAGAATAGAGTAAAAGCAGCAGAAAAATTGTGTTAATCATATTTCAGTTCTGACACTAGGATTCATACTAACTATATTGTACCACCATTTGTCAAGACATATTTTGCAACATATACAAGGTTATTCTATTGGAATTAAGGCAGATTTGATGCTCCTATGAATGAGGTAAACAAGAAAAGACAGCCAGTGGCTGGAATTACATATTCTCTTTGAAGTAAACCTCAAAGAAATGGAGGTTTGCTTGTGCAATCCAGCAGCAGTAAATACAGCAAAACTCTTGCTAGAAGTGTAAGTGATAGAGTTATTGTTTGGTCCCCAAAGTACTAATCAATGACATAACGAATGAATATTGTTACTTGTCCACAATCTGTAAAATGTTTGCTGACAGGCAGGAGGTATATTAACCACCAAATTAGATAGACTGTCAATTGTTTTGCTGGTTCTCCTATACAAAGGAAGCTCCATTTTCACTAACTTTTGGAATATGCTTTTTACAAGTACAGAAAATACCTACCTGCAAAACAGATTAGATACTGAGATGCCTCAGAGGCACCAAGGTGTCTACATAGTTTTCATGAGGCAGCACTGCCATTTGATTCGAGCATGACTCTGGAGAGCATCAAAATTTGCAGGCAAAAAGAGCTTTGTTGTGAGAAAAGTCAAGGGTCAGTTTCAGACATCTGCAATTTGCTTAGAAGGCAACTCATTTGCAGTGGACCAACACACGGTCATACTGCAGTCAAGTGATATGGTGTATCAATTGTGTAGGAAAGCACAAACAGCAGAGTAGCTTCAATACGTATGTTGAATAATGTCAAGGACCTTCTAGCTAGCTCTCCGATTTAAATAAGTCAATTGAAAAAACTTTTTTACAAAGAGATATATGGTTATATGCTTAAGAGTTTGATGTTTCTGCTTATTTGTGATAAAAGGATAAAATTCTGAGGATCTTTCAAGGAACAGATATCTCCATAGGCATTTCATGAGAGGGTTCTTTTCTGTGTTCTCACAAAAGTATATGGGGCATATCGGTGGTTTTTAATATATATCTTCTGAACTATATAACAGTGAAGGAGGAACAGTAGAAATGCCTGCTAAAAACAAAAAGAATATTCATTTAGCTTCCATCATTTCTTTTACAGTTACTGTAGTTTATTAGGAATTTATCCAAACATCTGCCAGAGATAGTTTACTCATATTTGTTCTGCAGTATGGAATAAATGATCCAGTTGCAGTGAATTTCTATTATTTTATGCATATAACATTTCAAAATTGAAAATTAAGAACACACAATGCTTTCAATAAAAAGAATGAATTCTGAAAAGTAGTAGTCAAGGTACAGAGATGCAGTGACTATATGTAAAATGTCAAAAGCATAAAATGGTTTACATCAACTTTTCTAAGGTTTTACTTTCAAAATTAGTTTCTATTTTGTTGCCTAAAACAGAGATTATCTCAAGTCAGAAATAACAAAACCCATAAAAAACATGGTATTATAAATACAATAGATTGATAGCAATGAGAAAATAAAAATAAAACACATTTTGGAAAGTCCTTAAGTATGTTCTCACAAATCTTTTTTTGTAGACCAAATAGACCAGTTTAAGAAGTATGACCCCTTTAACATATTGATGAAATAAAGATTAGATATTTTCATGAATGTGAGTGAAAACTTACTCATTAAATAAGAGTGCTTTTGAAAGAATTCCAGAAGAGGTCAAAAACAGCATTATAAATGTTATATTGAATCACTTCTGAAATCAAGTAGCATTAAAACAAAATAAAGCAAAACAAGAATTGAACATAGAATATTAAAAGAACCTCTAAAACTCTATTGGTAAGTTTGAAATTGTCATATCCTGCAGAAAATATAACATTTCCCATATATCCCACTCATTCAAGCACCAGGCTTGTAAATTTATAGTAAATTTATAGTAAATTTATAGTAAATTTATAGTAAATTTATATTGATCAAACAGATCTTCTTTGTAAGTGAATTGCCCTGATATAAATAGAAAATATTAAGAATATGCATGATGGCTTTGTCCTCTGCTGCCAATCCAAAACATAAAAAGAATATAAAGATTGGACAAGAAAACAGAATTATTTTTCTCTAGTATATGTCTTCAAGGATTTCCTGAGTTAGAACCCATACCCATATGTTGGTGTTGGATGATTCCTGATGCATCTTTCCTTCAAATCTAATAGCTTGTAGCTGATACTCTGGACTTGCACAATGTCCTATATAAGGAATTATACTTTAATTAGTCACTGTGAAAAAGAGTATATCCTTTATTTATTTATTTATTAAATGAAAGCTGCTGCATAATCTTTTTATTATGATCCTTACTCTGGCTTTAAGTGAGAGAAACAGGTTTCCCATTTACCTCTTTAACTTTTTGATTTAATAATTTCAAATTTCAAAAATTTTTAGAAATAAGTTTCATATTTGAATTATTTATGAGATAATTTAAAGTTATTTAAAAGATTACTCTTTAAACTAGTTACAGATATAAAACTTGATAATGTAAATTCTACTAACTACTGATACTAGTAGTTAAGCGATATATTAGGAGATGAAGAATTTGGCAGGATAGATAAGCCACAGCATGGATGATGCTTATATACTATAAGTTTGTGGCAATAAAAGGAGCCAAACTCAGAATTCTGTTGTTTTAACTACCTTTTCTTTCTATGTTGGATCAGCCAAGAATCACATGGCCACACTCAATTCTAATGGAGGATGACAGCCAAAAAGTAGACTTAGAATAGAGCTGCATCAATATTAATTTTAAAAATTATATGTGCTGGTTGTCATTTGAATTACCATAAAATATCTCAGAGTTTTCACTGAGGTTTTGATACGGCAGTTCTTAAATATGTGCCTGACATTAAAAATGGCAGGGAATAATAACTGTGATGGCCAATGATTATAAAGAGAAAGGCCTATAGGGAAAGCTTTTTCACAAATGGGAATTGAACAGAGAAATGGACTTTTGTGCCTGAAGTTTTGTCTTTCTTCCCCAGTGATAATAGTCAATTTATCAAAATATATTACTCCTCTAGGCCACCTTTGCTTAACTTATAACTCCAAGATGTCAGCAAGTCTGTTGGAGTCAGTAAAGCTATTTACATATTTATATTTCAAATGTCCCTTATTACTTTGCTAACCTGTGGCTTGAATTATAGCAGTTTGTAAACTGGAAGGTCAAGAGCAGTTCTTCGAGGAATACTCTTCTTTGATACTTATTTAAACATATTTTCGTTAATATATGTATTGTATAAGTTCATATTTTGGTTGAAAACAGGTTTACAAAATCAGTTGGCAGCAGCTTCCTTTGTGCTAGCCTAGGCAAATACTGATATTTTGGGCAAATATTGTCCTCTTTCTCATGGCCCAGCTTGTCTTAAAAGACATAAGCATCTCGTGAAATGGGACTGTGATCAGTTTGCAGCAGGGGAGTTTGACTCAGTTTGAGAGAGCTTCAGTTGAGCTAATGTTACTTGTTCTTCACATTCACAGGTGCCAAGGGAAACGATTATTTTAAAAGTTCTACATTTAAAGCTTCTATGGCCTGTTAGGCTGCGGCTGCCCTTGTGGAGGAGCAGGAATTGGCTGATTTATAAAGCAGAGCGAGCTTGGTGTTGCAGCACAGACCCACGCGTGGCTGCTGAGCCTGGTGGGGAAGGGGTGGGGAAGTGGTTGTTTTGCTGTGTCAGACCATTTTGCTGCCACTGAAAAGAAACTCTTTCTGGGATAATGAAAAAACAGGCATAGAAACTCAAACAATAGTAGCTGGATCTTAAAAGAAACCCACACATAATTTATTTCCTTCTCTGTCTCTCTCTTTTTTTTTAATATAATCTGTTATGCAGTAAAGTATCCATAATGTTATTAAACTGGCACATTCAGAATAATGTGAAAGAAAATGGGTTCATCACAGTCAACCTGACAGTCTGTTGTGCTGAGAACAGCCAGTGTTTATTCCACTAATATGTAAGATACTGTCTGGTGGTTCTAATTTTTCGTTTGTTTTAGATTCACACTAGTAAGTTTGGGATGGCATTTTTCAGAACCAATTTTATTTGAAACCAGCACAGGTATCTGCATTCCTCGATCACTTCTTCACTTTGTTTTCATGGCCTTTACATGCAGTTGATCACTGGTAAGGAATGCTCGCAAATGAGCCTCTTTTTCCTTGATTCCACTGGCTGTTACTGAGGCAGTTAAAGCCTAAACTAGGTTAAAATTGCTGCATAATAAGGGTAATGAAATGCAACAATCTTTCTACTTAATCTGTTGAGCGAACCAGCTGATTTTATATCCACTCTCTACAATGAATATAACTATATTGGAGTCACAGTTTCTTCCCCTTTACTGTATAGAGAAATATCATTTGAAAACCCAGTAGGCAGGAAAGACACCAGAGAAATATTCCAGAGGAAGTAGTTTGCACTGTAAGTATTATACTCTCTTACCAAAAGATAATTAAACAGAAATGATCAACTTAACATAATAAAAATAACATAGAGTATTCTACTGAGCAAAAAGGTATTTTTGGCATCCAACTACAACTGCTCTACAGACTCACTACATAAAATAAGAAACAGTTCAGGAATGTTTGCGAACAACACTGTTGTTGCTCTTGTTGTTAATACTAACATGTAGCATTAATATTGCAGAAAGGTTTCTTGGTAAAATAACAAGGGAAAGTTCAGAAAGAAAAAGGTTCATAATAGAGGTGGCTTTCTAAGGTTTGATGCTAACATTCAGCTGCACTGGTACATGAAGAAGCTGTTTTGTTAACCTCTAAGGAAATTCAAATTTGCTTATGGAAACTCTACAATACATGGGGAAAAGTTGCTGAAGGAAGAATACGGCTACTGATACTTAACACTGATTGTCTCATTCTTCTTTTTGACTTTTTTTCTGCTTTTCATCATGGCTGACCAAATAGTATGGTATCCGGAATAGAATGTAAACAATTACCGTAAATTCGAAAGTCTTGTCACTGATTATTGTAATTAATCTTAACGGAGGGAGGCAGTGAATCATCTGTTAAATTGCTCAGTAGGTTAGATAAAAACTAGACAGAAATTAAAAAGAAAAGCTGCAAAAAAGGAACAGCCATGCAACTATGTGAAAGAAAATTTTAAACAAGAGTTGGCATTTTCATTTGGTTTTAAAACTATAACTTGGCATCAAGTGAATGACAGCTTTTCAATTGTGTTCCAGAAATGAACAGGGTACTGTCTTCACTTGGGGCCAAATGTAAACCAATCTTTTTGCAGCACTAGATATATAAAAGAGTATTTCATTGACCGATGAAATCTATACCAATGTTTAGATCTCCTCCTGGTATGGAAAAATGATTGCAAAAAGATACTGTGAAGTTTTGTTTGACACTGAGGTCATGCTGGTCACATACATTACACACAAGAATGGACTTTTTATGCTTACTTAGTAGCAAACCGTTGCTGTTTCTATTTGACCTGATTAAGATATGTTTTATTAAATGGGCTCTTGCCTTTTGAAATGGCTCCTGTAAAGCCAGAGTGACATAATATCCCACGTCTGTAATTCAAATTTGTTGGCACTGAGGCAAGAAAAAGCAAGTGCTTTGGTGTAATTGTGCAATTTTCTTTTCTTTTCTTTTTTTTTTTTTGTGAGTTAAGCAGATTTACTCTTTACCAGTGAAGCTTCAGTGAATGATTATGACATCAAAGTGTGACAGACAATGATTATGTACAGCGCGGGGAAAAGCGAATAAAAACAGACATTTAATTCCCTTAGCTTAAGTGAAATTATCCTGGGCTAGCAGGAAAAATAAGAATTTTGACCTTTTGTTATTATTATTTAGAGAAAATTAAGTGATGGTTTAACCAATCAACTTCGCTTGATCTTTTTCCCTTGTAATGTTTTAATTGTAAACTTGTTTTTCTTTTTAAACTATATTAGTCATTTGATTTTTTGATTTTTAATTTTATTGACTTTGACACGTAATGTGGGCACTTAATGACAATTAATGTATGTTGTTTCCCTTTCTGAAAAGATATCCATAACCTGTGCCTAGGCATCAACTTTTCTTAAAAAAAGAACAAACAAACAAACAAACAATTCATGCAACTATGAAAAAAAAGGATATTTAGAAGGTAAGGCATTTGTGGAAAATGAAAAAATAAGTCATTTACCAATTATTTAAGAATTGCATACTTTCTATAAAATTGGAAATTACGTGTGAAATATTTACCCTAATTGGTCGCATTTTCAAAGAGAGAGGAAGTATTCAAAATTGGATGCAAACAACACTGAGGCCCTGGAAAGATTTTTCTTAGATCAAGTCTTTATTGCAAATATAAGTAACAGCTTTGTCATTCTGATGTTTTATCTATATTAATGGAATGTTTGGATTCCATTTTAAGCAGCATGAAATATGCAGAACAACAAATTGTCATCAACACTTAAAAGGAGACACAGACAGACAATACCACAGATTAAATTCAAAACATTTTTTGACTTTAGCTCAGAATGATTTATCCTATTAAAGCTAAGGAGATGGGTACATTAGGGGCTGGAGACAGAGGTGGATTTAGTCTGTGAAGAAAAAAAATATATCAGAATAATCTTCTTGATCAAGGGCCAGTTATATATCATTTGAGTGCCAGACTTCAAACATATGCAATTTTTAGTTATGTTCTCCTTTTATTCTTTTCTGAACAAACAAAAGAGGTAACTATGAAAAGAAAATAATAACACCAGCAGATTATCTTTTAGATAGATTAGATTTTAATGTTGCTATTTCTGTGAATTGCTGCACTTCAAAAAATATTATCCCTGACTTCTGCATTCACACATATATACATAGCTGGCAGCAGGCTTTTCTTTCAAGTCTGTTACTGCATGCAATTTATGAAGAGAAAAGGGTCCATAAACAAATTGCTTTTGAGGAGAAGAGGACCAGAAGACATGGGGAACAAGAATGAGAATAGGAAGCAAGAGGCACAGATGAAATTGTTGTTAGGAACTAGATGTCTGTTGTGTGCTGACATTCACATTGTTGCTTTGTTGCTTTAGGAAAAAAAAAAAAGAAAAAAGAAAAAAGAAAAAAAAAAGAAAAAAAAAAAAAAAAAAAAAAAAAAGAAAAAGAAAAATTC